>CAUYRH010015983.1:0-16550 GCA_963574655.1 Perodicticus potto | reverse complement strand
GTTGGATTTGAACCCGCCACCCTTAGTGCACTTGGCTGGCATGGTAACCACTATACTATGGGCGCTGAGCCTTATTTCTATTTCTTGCTGTAATAATTAGTATTCTATTGTCTGAGGGAATTCCCTGATGAAGGTACAGCTATCTCAAGCATTTGTAGAGCACATATCTTCACTTTTACCAGCCTCCTAACTAGGTTCACTATTCCCTTCCTTTCCTCCTTACCCCATTTTTCTTGATTCTCTTTCAATACTCTTCTTGTCTCCAGCAGACTGGATTGACTATTTTGAGTTTATGGCATAATTCTCTAACTTAGGCACTGGGGTAGTGCTTCATCCACTCTTGGTCCGCTCGCCCAGCCCTGTTTGAGACACCTGATGAAATACCGAAACCCTTCCTTTTTCCCCATGGGGGTCTTGTAATATGGAAGAGGAATTACCAATCTGGGGCACAGATCAGCAAGCTTTGTTTTTTTGATTTGAGACAGAGCCTCAAGCTGTCACACTGGGTAGAGTGTCATAGCATCACAGCTCACAGCAACCTCCAACTCCTGGGCTCAAGCGATTCTCCTGTCTCCGCCTCCCAAGTAGCTGGGACTACAGGTGTTCGCCACAACGCCTGGCCATTTTTTGGTTGCAGCCGTCATTGTTGTTCAGCGGTCCAGGACTGGATTCGAACCCACCAGCTCAGGTGTCTGTGGCTGGCGCCTTAGCCGCTTGAGCCACAGGCAGTGAGCCTCAGCAAGCTTTTTTATGTAAAAGGCCAGGTAGTAAATCTTTGATGCTTCTGAGGGCAAAGGTCACATTGAAGATAATCTGTACATACATGACAAGAGTAAAAACACATTATCACAAAATCTTTATTTATAAAATATAACAGCAACAATGATAATAGAGTACAAGTTTTATATTGCAGGTTTTCCAATGAAAAGAATGACATTCCTTTTTGGGGTACAGGGGACATAACACCTAACTTAATTGGGATTCAACGTTTATTTTCCCTATTATCAAACTGATTGTAATTGTTATCTGTACAAGACTATTCTTAGCTTGTGGACAACCCAGAAATAGGTGGTGGGCTGGATCTCACTCACAGGTCATAATTGACCAATCTCTGGCCTAGAGAATAAAAGTTCTGGGAAATCCAAAAACATTAGCGATGAACAAAGGACGATCCGAGCACTTTTTTCTGTCATCAAGTTCTGAGAGGTATCCTTGGCTCAGATGATAAACCTTTACTTTTCTGTACAGCTAGTCGTATTACTTCTAAAGGAAAAGAGACTGCTCCCACATGCAGTTTAGAAAAACCCTAGGCATCTCTTACCCTAGGAATTAACTGGCTGCCTCAGCGAGATAGTTGAAGAAACCGCTCTTCTAGGTCATGGGCGCCAGACATACCACTCTTCCGTCCTTGCACAGATGCCACATCTCCTGTCAACCAGGATCCCCCAGCCCATGCTGACCTTCACACAGACTTCCCAGCACTGGGCCACAGCCAGCCACTGAATGCCAGGGAGGGAAGGAGGAAGGGAGGAACCTTGCCAAGGGCCCTTTCTCCTTCCTCCTTGCTAAGGTCCTTCTTTTCTGCCTGCCGACTCAGAAGGGAAGGCGAAGGCAGGTCACCAAAGGACTCTTGTCCCCATCTTCCATGTCCTGCTGGCTGAGACCCTGTGCTCACGCCATTGTCCCTTCTTCATCTCTGCTCCCCGTTGCCGCCTGCCTGCACATCCCCATGCCACCTCTGGGGAGCCTGTGGACTTCAGGGAGACTGTGCCTGCCTGACAGCCAGTTGCAGGGAGGGAGTCTTTGCTCCTGTGATGTCATGGCGGGGGATGGGACCTGCTGGCATCATCTTGTAGGTTGTCCTGGTGTTCTAGACACCACACTGAGGTCGTAGACTGCCAGTATCGTGGCTACTCTGTTCCTCTGCTTTATTTCTTTTTTTTTTCCTTTAAAAAAACATTTTAACTTTCATGGTGGCACCTGTAGCTCAGAGGTTAAGGTGCCAGCCACATACACCGAGCTGGCGGGTTTGAATCTGGCCTGGGCCTGCCAAACAATGACAACTAAAACAAAAAATAGCTGGGCATTGTGGCAGGCGCCTGTGGTCCCAGCTACTCAGGAGTCTGAGGCAAGAGAATTGCTTAAGCCCAGGAGTTTGAGGTTGCTGTGAGCTGTGACACCACAGCACTCTACCCAGGGCAATAGCTTGAGGTTCTGTCTCAAAACAAACAAATAAACAACAACAACAACAAAAAGAATCTTAACTTCCCACGTCTTTAGAGCCTTGCTCCAACAGTTTGTTTCCCTTTCCTTCCCTTATATTTTCCTCCCTACGGGCTCCTTTTCTTCAGTCTATAAATGTGCCACCTTTCTCTCTAACCCAAAGTCTCTTTCCTCTCTCCCCTGGAGCCTCCGCGTCTTTCCTCTCCTGATCTTACCTGCCAAACTTCTCCCTTCAGGTCACTTGCCCTCCTGCCCTTCGCTTTTCAGCCTAATAACAGTAGGCATCACCCTCTGCAGCTCTCCTGAACCTGCCAGATTGGCCACAACTCAATGGGTGTCTGCCTGGCATCCAGACAGTTTGCCCCCTGCCCAGTTCTCCAGCCAGAACTTAAGCGGGACAGTTCTCCTCCTCTGCTCCTGTGTTTCCACGCCTTGCCTGTAATGGGCCTCCCTTCTGGCGTGCCCGCTCCCTGCCACTGAACTTGTCCCTCAGTGTTCCTCTTCCTTTAAGTCACATCCCACGATGCTGTCACTGAGCACCCAGAATTTGCTGATAAATTCCTAGAACAGTTCTGGCAGTCCATGTTCCTACCGTCCCTTTGACACTCGTGATCTTCCTTATTCTCTTACAGATATTGTGTCCATGCCCTCTCTTCCCAATTAGGTTGTTTGCTGCTTAAGAGCAGGCACTGTGTCTCATGCCCCAGGCTATCCTTCAGGCCCCCTACATTGTAGTTTTAATAGTTCAGGAACAGTTGTTCACTCCCCGCGGAGGGCGAAACTGGTAAGGTCCCACTGGAAGTTTCATCGAGTGTGGATCATGACCAGGTTTAATTCACTGCTTTTGCTTCTCCGCTCTGCTGAGACTGACCTGGCTCTCCTTCTCTCCTTTGGAAACCTTTCCTGAGCCAAAATAGGATTTCTTCTTTCTGGAAAATATATCTCCATAAAGTGCATCATTTGAAGTCCCACACACAAAATTAACCTTTTCCGTAGTAAACGAATCTAGACTTTAACATACTCATAAGCCTCACTTAGAAACAAGAGCTCTTAGACATGAGCAAGTCGTTCATGCTTAAAACACACCTCAGGTAAGAGGTGAAGGCACCTCACTCCTTGCCTAGAATTCTCTTCTAGATGAGTTTTAAAACTGACTTCTTTTTCCTCTGAATGAATTTGCCCCATGGCTCCTCACTGGTTAGGTATTAGAGGTATTGCTTGTGCAACATTTTCAGGAAATAGGCAAGTAAAGATGACTGCAGTCACGAGCATTTAGTAAATTCTTGTAAGTTAAGCAAGGTGTTATATTTGTTGCTCACAGAGAACCAGGACTCCAACCCAACTAAAAGAAATGATCAGCTTGGTTGGGTCATTCTAGAATGATCTGGCCATAGCAGCTCAGGATTCCCTGCCAGAGAAGTATCTTGGCGGGAACTTGTCTTTGGAGTGGAGGCTCCAGAAGAATCTTGTTTTGTTCTCATTCACTGCCCTTACTTCCTCTCTCCCCCAGCTGCTCAGGGTAACTTGGTCATGTTGTGCTGTCCCAAACTCTGATCCCCTGGCTACCCGAGTACCGAGTGTCTGTCTAGATTGGGATATTCATTTTAAAGCTTTCATCTTCAAAAATTCTGTTTGTTTTATAAAAAGGATTTCCTTTTTAATGAAACTCAAAGACAAAGAGGGCTTTCACAGTTTATTATTATTGGACTCACTTCTGTATGAGGAAAAGACTTTTTGAATTAAAGGGTTCCTCTCATTGGCCAAAGTGGCACTTGGAGGCTTCCTTGAAGCAGACTGTCTATCAGATTCTGGTTGTCCGGTGAGCAAGCCAGCAGCTGGGTGTCTCTGGCTGTTGTACAGGAACTAGACTGCTGCTGCCCACTGACTCAGAAGTATATTTGGTCACCATTGGCAGAACTATGGATGCAAATGAAAAAGTGTGCCCATGGTTGAACTCACATATACTCACATGTCCCAAGAAGAGAAAACTGCCTGTGTGTGAAGCTGAGTGATCAAAAGTCTGTGCACCATTTTCTAAGCTACCATTTTGCGTCTCAGCCACTGAGTGACTTTTTTGCCTTTGTTCTTGGAAGTAAAGGAATTTCTCTCATCTCACTTCAGGTTCTTTCCAATAAGGTAACTCCTTCTGTTCACCTTCTAATTAAAACTTACGTCGGAAGGCGCTCTCTACCTCTCAGGGATACACATAGTTAGAAGACAGTTGAAAGAATTCAGCCATCAGCTTCAATTTTGGTGAACAAATTTCTATTCAAAGTGCCTGAAGACCATTAGCTAGTGATCTCAGCCCAAAGCAGCTGCATTTTTGCTAGAAAAATCAAAGCCTCAGCATTTATTGGCTCCCCTCTGGTCCCTTCCACCGCCTGAATTCTACCATCTGAAGAGAGTGGGCCTAAAATAGCCCTGGCGCGTTGCCTGGTGCTGGGGGTAGCCTGAAATATTGGTTATTGGTCAAATATTTACTTTCTACTCAATTCATTGAAGTAGTTTTTCTAGGTGCAGTTACTATTGATTTCAGTGAAATACTGTTTATTAAGTTGTCAATAAAATATAACAGGGCATTTCTGCGGTTCTAAAATTAGGTATCTCTTCCTAAGTATACATAGTATTACTTTCCTTTTTAACAACAGATTTTCTCTAATTTTTTTTTTTTGTTTGTTTTTGTTTCTTGCCTTTTAGTCTTTAAAGAAGCTAAACCATGCCAATGTAGTCAAATTAAAAGAAGTTATCAGGGAAAATGATCATCTATATTTTATCTTCGAATACATGAAGGAAAATCTTTACCAGCTCATTAAAGAAAGGTACAGTTTGGTTATGACGACCTTAGAAATCAATATTGCAAAGTGGATGTATTTTCTTGTCTGCTTTTGTTTATTGCAATCTCTGAATTCTTCCACCATTTAACATTCACGCTACTGGACTTTAAGGTGGAAACCTGCGGGTTAGTAGTGAGGGGCCCCACCCACATTCCTACTCTGGAGGTTCTGTGATAGCTTGGGGAAGCTATTCTCAGTGCAGCTGTTTTCATGTTTTAAAGGGTTATTCATCCAAGGAAGCTCAAGGATTTAACAGACGTTGCGGTTTTTCATTCCCACGAGGACATATAAGCGGAACAACTACAAGTCAGAGGTGTACACAGCTTCATTTATTTTGAGACCGCTGTTGAAAAGTTCTAGGTTAATTTCATTTCCTCTCCCCCGATGGAGCTCAGGCATTTGCATACTAGGATTAGGAGATTAATGGGAAACTTACCCGCTATGGTAATTTTGGACTTCAAAAGTGAACAAACCATGTACAGCTTCTCCGGCACATTTTCTTGGTGGCAAAATGAACACCATTCACAACATGCCTCCGAGTGATTTGAGCAAACAAGTATCATCTGTATTGTCAATAACAGGAGTGTCACTGTGTGGTTTGTCCAGCCAGGGGGGAGATGTTAGCTATTACATCACGTAAAGCCTTCGTCTGGGAGACCTCAAATTTTCCCCACTAAAATTTGTAGACATTTTGGTTTATATCATATGCAGAGTAGATTTTATTAAGACACTACGTTGGAGGAAATTGTTTTTTGTCTGCTATGAAATGTTTAATCTTTTCTTCTTCATAATGTAACTGAATATATTTGATGTTTTTAAGATAGCTCCCGTTTATGGAAAAATGATTGTTTTTCTTTGGTATTTATTGTCAAAAGATTTAGCCAAACATTAGCATATGAATGAATGTTTTCTTAATTTCTTACTATATAACTGCATATCCAAAAGAACATGAAAACATGAGATTCATTTTCATATATAAACAAACTTTGTTTTCTTCTGCTCCTTACAGAAATAAGTTGTTTCCTGAGTCTGCTATAAGGAATATCATGTATCAGATATTACAAGGACTTGCATTTATCCATAAGCATGGTAGGTGATTGAAGTATTGTGCTTCTTTTTGTTGTTCTTTTTTTGGAGACAGAGTCTTACTCCGTTGCCCTGGGTAGAGTGCTGTGCTGTCACAGCTCACAGCAACCCCAAATTTCAGGGTTCAAGCTATCCTCCTGCCTCACCTTCCTGAGTAGCTGGGACTACAGGTGCCCGCCACAACATCGGGCTAGTTTTTCTATTTTTAGTAGAGATAGGGTCTCTCTCTTGCTCAGGCTGATTTTGAACCTGTGAACTCAGGCTGTCCACCTGCCTCGGCCTCCCAGAGTGCTAGGATTACAGGTATGCACCACTACACCTGGCCAGAAGTATTGTGCTTTTTAATGACAGTGAAATGTTGTCTCCCACTAGAAGATGTAGGAAGCAGTAATATCTTTTATAACCGACTCCCAGAGAAGGTTGAAGAGTTGAGAGGCTGATGGCTGCATTCTGGCATATGTTATCTTTTGTAACTTGATTTCTGAATTTCCTCATTATTTATCATGTGTGTGTGTTTTTATCCTGTAGGCTTTAACATTAAGCTTGTTAGTTATAGATTAAGCTTTATAGTTACAGTTAATCCCTACTATTAACTGATAGATTAACGAGAAAGCTAAGATTAGAATTCTGAGAAGTTTTGTGTATTATGTTTGACCCACTAACTATATGCTGCTTCACTGTGGCTTCTCATTTTTCTAATATATTAATATTTCAATTTGTTTTAAAAAGATTTAAAAGTGTTCTAACAAGATTTATGCCACACAGGAAAATAAAATAAATATTAGCAAACTTAAAAAAAGAGACAAAAGCAAAATAGGGTGATATAGCCAGCAAAATGCAAGCCAGCAAGTTTTTGTCACATCATTTGCGTGTTTTATTACATACATAATTCATTTCTTTTCTCTTTTTTTTTTTGCACAAATTCAGTCAAGTTTACAAGTATGCCCCCCATCCAGATAATGTGTACTGTACCCAATAGGTGTGAATTTATCCCCCCCTACGCACCCCCTCCCATCTTGAGTTTCATTGAAATTTACTGCTAAATGTGCACTTAAGTGTTGATCAGGCAATTCCAACCTGCTTTTGAGTACATATGTTTATCTCTCCATTCCTGTGATGTTTCACTTGGAAAAATGGTCTCCAGTTTCACCCAGGTTGTCACAAAAGATACTAGATTGCCGTTTTTCTTTATGACAGAGTAGTGCTCCATGGCAGGCATATACTGCATTTTATTTTTCATTTATGTATTGGTGGACCTCATCTTTGTGATAATGATTTGTGCCACTATAAACATCTGAGTGCAGGTATCCTTTTTACAAATGATCTTTCTTCCTTTGGGTGTATACCCAGCAATGGGATTGCTGGATCAAACGGTAGGTCTGATTTAAGTTCTCTGAGGTATCTCCGTACAGTTTTCCACAGTCCCACCAACAGTGTGTAAGTCTTTCTTTCTCTCCACATCTGTGCCATCATCTGTTGTTTTGGGACTTTTAAATATAAGCCATTCTCATTGCAGTTAGGTGGTAATCTCATTGTAGTTTTGATTTATATTTCTTTTTTTTTTGCAGTTTTTGGCCAGGGCCAGGTTTGAACCTGCCACCTCCGGTATATGGGTCTGGCGCCCTACTCCTTTGAGCCACAGTTGCCGCCCTATATTTCTAATGATCAGAGACATTGAGCATTTTTTCATGAGTTTGTGGGCCATCGGTATATTTTAATTTGAAAAGTTTCTGGTTTTGCCCACTTTTTAATGACTTTGGTTGTTTCTTGCTGATTGCTTGAGTTCTTTGTAGATTCTGGTTATCAGTCCTTTATCAGATGTATAGCCCGTGAATATTTTCTCCCATTCTGTGGGTTGTCTATTTGTTCTTTTGATTGTGTCTGTGATTGCTTTTGGAATTGTCTTCATGAATTCTTTGTCTAGGTCAATATATATGAGAATTTTTCCAATTCTTTTAGGATTTTTCTTTATTTTGTTTATTTATTTATTTTTTTCAGAGACAGAGTCTCACCTTGTTGCCCTTGGAAGAGTGCTGTGGCATCACAGCTCACAGCAATCTCCAGCTCTTGGGCTTAGGCAATTCTCTTGGCCTCAGCCTCCTGAGAAGCTGGAACTACAGGCGCCCGCCACAACACCTGGCTATTTTTTTGTTGCAGTTTGGCCAGGGCCGGGTTCAAACCTACCACCCTCGGTATTTAGGGCCGGTGCCCTACTCACTGAGCCACAGGCACCACCCTTCTTTTAGGATTTTTATGGTTTTCTGCCTTACATTTAAGTCTTTTGCCCATGAAGAGTTAATTTTTCTGAGTGGGGAGAGGTGGAGATCCTGTTTCAGTCTTTCACATGTGGTTATCCAGTTTTTCCAGCACCATTTATTGAACAGGGATTCTTTATCCTGTGTATGTTTTTATCTGTTTTGTCAAAATCAGATGAGAATCAAGTTTTATTTCAGTAGAAGAAGCAGACTACAGATTTCATTCTGAGTTTGTCAAATCACATAAAATGCAAAACATGACCAATTACAATAGACAAGGTTTCCGCAAGGTAAGAACAGACCAGTTGCCCAAGGATAGCAGAACTATTTTCGATACCAAGATCAGACAGAAGGTTTTCTCATAGACCCTTTAGAGGAGACAGTATGTAACATGATTTCCCTGAGAACACAGTGACAGTTTACAAAGAGCAATTTTATGTCATATCCCTCAATGGAGGCCAATTATATCACCTAATCAAAGAAAACAGTTTACTGGGGCTCTGTGGATGGGTTGGTTAGTCCAGGGAGAGATTTAGAGTATGCAGGGGTACGATGGCTGCATACCATTCAGAAAGGCCTCCATAACTATTGTTCTTCTTAGCTGACCTTTTGAAAGTGAGTTAGAGGTTATATTCTCTAGTCACTACGTGGAGGTTTGTTGGTCTGTGTTACTAACTGGACATAGACCCAGCTGGGTTCAATGGATACGTTCTTGTGAGCTCAGAGTCACCAGGTCAGTGTATGCATGGATAAAGTCAGAAGTCCCCTCAGGAGTTTATTTTGAGGTTATTCTAGTATACAGCCCACTGAGCAAACCGGCTAATTTTGCACGGGCAGAAATCCATTCACTCTCAGTCTAAGGATTTTGTTGCCATTATAAATATTGCACCAACAAATGAGTCTTACAATTCACAAGGAGACTGGGTTGAAGCCCTTTGATAGTACAGTCCGTGTTGGCAGTGACCAGAAAAGAGCCCTTGCTGCAGAAGGTGGCATGGTACATCTGGGATCATTACCAGCCTGTTCTAAGTAGCCCCTCATGGTTAGAAACTAAATGAAACACAGACAAACAAAAATAAGCTATCCATGCAGAGCCTTGTCAGCCTTAAGTGAGTAATAAGCAAGTAATTTGCAAGGCTGAGTCAAATCGTGAGCCATTCTAGTAAAATGTTTTTAGTACAAGTTGTCTCTGACTCCACTGACATGTGTCCAACTGGCATATAGACTGTTACTCATGAGAATTAATAGGGGATGATGTGAATTTGCAAAATACTCAGAACTACTAGGATGTTTTAGGGACAAGTGGGATAAAGGTCTGCTTACTAAATTAAGAGCTCAAGAAAAAGAAATAATGAGAAGTCAAAGGGATTCTCAGAAGAGTTAGGTCAACCAGCAGGTTTTTAGATAGAAATAGTATCTCGGTTATTCAGGTTATTTGCTCAGTACTGGAAACTTAGTGGGAGGCCTAAAAGAAATAGTCTTTGGCTTTCTCTTCTTTTTGTTTTTGTTGCTTTTCATGAGACTCAGATATTTGTTGCCAGAAAGAAATTGTAGCCTTTTGTCCAGGTCTCTACCTAATTAAATATGTGTACACTTGTGTATATATACACATATGCACCCCCAGCTTGTGCATACATGTGCACACATATGTACACATACACATAACATGTGTACATGCTAACAGGTGCACTCATCCCACATCCGCACACACTGGCGAATGCACAGGCTGGTAATTGAGCATCCATACACTACTGTGTCAAGGCAGCCCTTTAGAACCCTGTGTGGTCAGTTTCCTTCACATGCCTTGTACACTCCTTGTGTAGGGAAATAGTGCAAGGGAAGGTTTGGTTTATGGAAATGGTCATATTTCTGCTTTTATAACCCCAGGCCCATTCCCATTACCAGAGATTCTGAGCAGGTAAGTGCCCAGTTCTAGTTTGAGCTTAATGACAGCTTATCTTCTTATTTTATTGATTTCCTTGCCAGTTTCTCAGGTAGAAAGAATAGATGGTATCTGTTTCTTTCATAAAGAAGACAGTTGAGCCAGGCACTGTAGCTCACACCTATAATCCCAGTAACTGGAGGCTGAGGCAGGAGGATCGCTTGAGGCCAGGAGTTTGAGGCCACAGTGAACTGCGATCGCACCACTCTACTTCAGCCTGAGTAACAGAGTGAAACTCTGAACCTATGTTGTCTCTTTATTTTTTAGAAACAGAGAGGCTTAAAAACCTGCCAGTGTTCTCACTGCAATGGAGTGGTATAGTGGAGATTAGTTCTAATGGTCTGTATCCATTTACCTTGCTTTACTAGAAAACATTAGTAGTAAGTGTGATGAGCACTAATTTTATAGATTTATTTATCCCATTTTCATTGGTAAATGATTTTTAGAAACTTTTAAAATGGTTTTTGTATGGGCATCGACTTTGGTTAAGTACTTATATACTTCCATACTATTTCTTTCCTCTAGTAATGGAAAAAAAGATTTGTGAGTTTAAGGTTCATCCCCAGTAGCTTGTGCTCACTGTCGGAAGGTGCATTCTGCCCCAAGGGAGTGGAGTCCTTTGAGAGGGGAGAACAGCGCCACAGGCTGCAGGTAGTTGCTATGGCCATCCTTCATGTCACTGAGTGCTTTCTTCCCACAGGGAATGAAAATATGGCTCTCCGTGGTGCTGACTGAGCAGTGCCAAAGAATGTGTACTTTGCAAGAATTAAATAATTAATGCAAACAGCCCATTTCATATTTGACCTTCTCTTACAAATATGTAGGTCACACTTATCCATGCACATAACAGAAATGCATTAGGTGGCTTGAAGGACAATTTTCTGATCCAAGAAGTAGTTCTGTGCTTCTGTGTTTCACCACTGTCTCACTATGCATGGCCTTGAGGCAGTCCTTTACCTTTTTATATTGCTGTCCTTACAACCTTCTTGATAAAAATATTATAAGTTTAAATTTAGTCATAGCTATGAAATTACAATTTTCACAGCAGGAAGGTGTGCTACATAAATTCCTAGTGTTTAAACATTCACTGTGTGTTCATCTCAGATTCATCAGTAACAGAATGTAGTGAAGGTTAGAAAGCTTTCTTTATGGATTGATGCTTTCCTTGCCCAAGGGTTATTAATTTAAAAAAGCACACAAATTTTCTCCCAGGATGAAAGAAAACATCCCTCTGTTATTTAACTGGCATGAGGCACACTGAAATTAAATTGATGGTCTGTTCCTATTTTCTGGAAGGCAAACAGTTTTGAACAGGAAGTTTCTGATCACAATAGCTCTTTGCTGTTGCGTGATCTCTGAATGATCCGGTTATAAGGGTTTCCATTGTGAATCAGAAGCCCAGAGGAAGAAGTGGGCTCATTGTTCTAGGTCAGTTGCACACATTAGCAGAACACGTTCCCAGGTAGGATTTGGATCAGAGTTTTAGTGCCACCTGCTCATGGGTGGGACACATCACTGACTTCATGAGTCTTAATTCTTTTTTTTTTGCAGTTTTTGGCCGGGGCTGGGTTTGAACCCGCCACCTCCAGCAAATGGGGCCAGCACCCTACTTCTTTGAGCCACAGGCACTGCCCGAGTCTTAATTCTTATCAGTAAAAAAATGGAGCCACATCTGTCTGCCTACTTTAACAGGTTGCTAGGAGGGTAAAATGAGAGAATAGCATAATAATGACTAGCTCTTGCAAGGTGCCAAAGACACTTAAAAGCTTTACAAATGGCTAGCCATTTGTGTCTCATGCCCGTAATCCTAGTATTTTGGGAAGCTGAGACAAGTGGATTGTTTGAGCTCAGGAGTTCGAGACCAGCCTGAGCAAGAGTAAGACCCCTGTCTCTAAAATAGCCTGGCATTGTGTTGGGCACCTATTGTCCCAGCTACTTGGGACACTGAGGCAAGAGGATCAATCGGTGAGTTTGATATTATTGTGAGCTGTGACGCCACAGCACTCTACCAAGGGCGACAAAGTAAGGCTCTGCCTCAAAAAATAAATAAATAAAAAATGAAAGCTTTACAAATATAACAGTAATCCTGCAAAATAACCCCATGATGGAGTTTCTGTTACTTGCCCCATGCCACGGATGAGGAAACTGAAGCACAGAAAGGTTAAGTGACTTTCCAGCCAGTGAATAACAGAATTGGGATTTGAAATCAACCAACCTGGCTGGTCTGCACACTTGATCACTTTGCTGCCTGGCCTCTCCTATGGAAATAGTGATATTTTGTCGAAATAGAGATGAAAAGTAGCCATACATAACATAAGGGTATTACATTTTTAAATACCAAGGAGTAGAACTCATGGGTACAAAGCTAATAATCTACATTATTCAGTAATTAATATAGGGCTAATAATCTACAGACATACTCACAAATTTGTTACAAAGGCTTCCACTGAAGCCTTTATACTGAAGACAGTACAAAAGCTGTAGCTTATGTCAAGGGACAGATACTGTATCCATCAGTCATTTTAAGAATCTACAATTAGGCTCGGCACCTGTAGCTCAAGCGGCTAGGGCACCAGCCACATACGCCATAGCTGGCGGGTTCTAATCCAGCCCCAGCAGCCAAACAACAATGGCAACTGCAACAAAAAATAATTGGGCAGGGTGGTGCCTGTGGCTCATCGAGTAGGGCACAGGCCCCCTATACCAAAGGTGGCAAGTTCAAACCCAGCCTCGGCCGAACTGCAAAAACAGAAAAATAGCTGGGCATTGTGGCAGGCACCTGTAGTCCCAGCTACTGGGGAGGCTGAGGCAAGAGAATCGCCTAAGCCCAGGAGTTGGAGGTTGCTGTGAGCTGTGTGATGCCATGGCACTCCGCTGAGGGTGATAAAGTGAGATTCTGTGTCTACAAAAAAAAAAAAATATATATATATATATATATATAGCCGGGCATTGTGGCAGGCACCTGTAGTCCCAGCTACTCGGGAGGCTGAGGCAAGAGAATCGCTTAAGCCCAAGAGTTTGAAGTTGCTGTGAGCTGTGACGCCACGGCACTCTACCCAGGGTGACAGCTTGAGACTCTGTCTTAAAAAAAAAAAAAGAGAATCTACAATTAGTTTTTGTTTTCCTCACCATTTTCTCTATGAAGTTTTGGAGCCTGGAGTATGGTCTATAGGAAGGGAAGTTACTTAAAAGCTTTCTCGGGGCATCGGCATCATCATTCTCTGTTTCAGTGGTGTGCCTGCTCTCTGTGGAAGTGAGATTAAAGAACAGTCAGCCATGGGGATGAGGAGGAAGCTTGGCTGATGGGAGGGGTGGTTGGTTCCCAGGAGCACCACAGTTCCAGGACCCGAGCACGAGGGCAGTGCTTGGATCCGAGTACGAGTTGATGTGTTGGGGTGTTCTGACCAGGGAGACGACTCGAGGTTGTCGGGATGGGTGGTGTAGGTGGTGGCAGAGGGTGTTGCGGTGGGCATGGGGCTGGAGGACGGGGGACTCATGATATGGAAAGAGGAAGTCTGTGAGGAGAAACAGCGTCAATATGGACTTGAGAGGACCAAGACCACAAATCAAGGCTTGGTTCTGTGGATCGAGAGGGAAGGAGTAGCGCCGGACACTGTAACAACTGTGACACATTTCTTGGGGGGATTGGGAATAATTTATCTACCATCCCCCACTCCAGCTTGCTACCATGACTCAGTTTCCCCATCTGCTCAGTAAGAAAACAATGCCTGTCATTTCTTTTTCACTGGAGCGCTTTTAATGCTCTGAGTTTTGGGGAAGACAAACGGAACTTCATCTCACAGTTCATGTATCTTCCAGGGTCACAGGAATCATCCTATGAGTGACAAAGGTCACTCTCTAATCAATGTATTTGCGTCTTTACGCAAAGCCAGTTCTAAGACGGGAGCACATGTTGAGGCCTTCTGGGAGGCAGAGGCTGCTCTAAAGAACAGAACGTCTGAACACAATGACTCAGTTATACCCAGTCTTAGAACAGATGTTGTCCACTACGGCGGGGCACAGATAATTTTTACTTCATAAGCTGCTCAATGGCTTGGCGCCTGTGGCTCAAGCGGCTAAGGCGCCAGCCACATACACCTGAGCTAGTGGGTTCAAATCCAGCCCGGGCTCACCAAACAACAATGACGGCTGCAACCAAAAAAATAGCCGGGCATTGTGGCCGGCGCCTGTAGTCCCAGCTACTTGGGAGGCAAAGGCAGGAGAATCGCTTGAGCCCAGGAGTTGGAGGTTGCTGTGAGCTGTGATGCAACAGCACTCTACCCAGGGTGACAGCTTGAGGCTCTGTCTGAAAAAAAAAAAAAGCTGCCAAATCTGTCCATATCAGAAATTCTTTTTTCTTTCATTTTAAAAGCTATTCTTGACTAGTATTGCTTTACTTTTCTGCATTTTTTTTGAGTTGACAACCTCAACTTTGATACTTATTATAATTTTGGTTTAATTTATTATTAACTTGACTAGGATACCTCAAGGAATTGGTATGAGAACGGTCATTAGGTATATATCAGTAAAATGACAGGATAAAGAATGAAACAATAGAATACATATTTCAGGCTCGGCTCCTGTGGCTCAATGGGCTAAGGCGCCAGCCACGTACACCTGAGCTGGCGGGTTCGAATCCAGCCTGGGCCCGCTGGGCCCCCAAACAACAATGACGGCTGCAACCAAAAAATGGCCGGGCATTGTGGCAGGTGCCTATAGTCCCAGCTACTTGGGAGACGGAGGCAGGAGACTCGCTTAAGCCCAGGAATTGGAGGTTGCTGTGAGCTGTGATGCCACTGCACTCTATCCAGGGTGACAGCTTGAGGCTCTGTCTCAAAAAAAAAAGAATACATATTTCATATTAAATATACAAATACACGTGCTATAAAAGTGGCACATTTGCTGTGCCTGTGTCTGGTTTAACCCTTGGATTTCTCCACTGCTTTGGTTTATGGAAAATAGAAGCAGCCCCTGAGGTGGGAAGGAAGTACTTCCTCCTCTCACCTGTGACTTTCTTGAATCTGTTTGATCACTTCTGTACCTTCATCCCCTTCTATGTGCACTGGGTTCTAGGCTCAGTAATTATATTCACTTTGTCCATCTATACCAGCCATTTACCCTGCAGATTCATCGTTATTCCATAATACCATACAGATGGAGCTTGACCCGACACTAAGTCCTCTTGTCCTCCAAGTGGTGAGCAGAGAGGAATGTCTTTTCATTAAAACATCGTTACTTTCCAGCTTGGTGCCTGTAGCTTAACGGCTAGGGTGCCAGCCACATACACAAGGACTGGAAGGTTCAAACCCAGCCCGGGCCTGCCAAACTACAACAAAAAAATAGCCGGGCATTGTGGTGGGCGCCTGTAGTCCCAGCTGCTTGAGCGGTTGAGGCAAGAGAATCCCTAAGCCCAAGAGTTTGAGGTTGCTGTGAGCTGTGACACAGTGAGACTCTGTCTTCAAAAAAAAAATTTTTTTTCTTCTCTCTTCAATAGTGAATTAACCTTATATACTATACCCTTTTTACTTTACCAATTTTAAATCTTTGACTCTTTTTTGTACTAACACTTAACTTAAAGCACAAACATTTACAGCTGTACAAAAATATTTTTTCTTTATATTCTTACTCTATAAGCTTTTTCTTTTCTATTTTGATTTTTTTTTTAACTTTGTCAAAAACCGAGAAGGAAATACACACATCAGCCTAAGCCCACACAGGTTCAGGATTACCAGTATTACTGTCTTCCACCTCCACGCCGGTCCCGCAGGAAGGTCTTCAGGGGCAGTAGTTGACAGGGAGCTGTGAGAACAGTGCTTTCTTCTGGAATTCCTTCTGAAGGATCCACCTGAGGCTGTTCTAAAGTTACTTTGTTTTTTTAATAAGTAGGAGTACACACTAAAATCATAATAAGACGGCTCGGCGCCTATGGCTCAGCGGGCTAAGGCGCCAGCCCCGTACACCTGAGCTAGCGGGTTCAAATCCAGCCCGGGCCCGCCAAACAACAATGACAGCTGCAACCAAAAAAAAAAAAAAAAAAAAAAATGGCCAGGCATTGTGGCGGGCGCCTGTAGTCCCAGCTACTTGGGAGGCAGAGGCAGGAGACTCGCTTGAGCCCAGAAATTGGAGGTTGCTGTGAGCTGTGATGCCATGGCACTCTATCCAGGGTGACAGCTTGAGGCTCTATCTCAAAAAAAAAAAAAAGAAATCATA
>CAUYRH010015982.1:0-29421 GCA_963574655.1 Perodicticus potto | reverse complement strand
CCAAATCCCTTAATTCAAGCTAAACTCGCAGTTAACAGCTACAGAATGATATCTACACATTAATACTAGCTGAAGCACAAGTTGCTTGGTGACGTTTCATTCCACTTTCCCAAGCACAATACACAGGCAGAGTGCCAACATCCTGCTCTTCTCCTTCGGGTAGGTAGTCGGGGTTCTGGATTTGCTGCACAAGTTGCCACGTCGGTCCTGACATCACATAGTAGATTGTCGGCCTCTGGAATCCACTAAAAGTAGAAGCAGCAGCTACAGTGTAAGCACCCATATTTTCAAAGAGCATCCAGTCACCCACATGCACTTCTGGCAGGTCACAGCACTCAACTATATCTGGTCACGGCCATCACATGTTGGTCCCCATATGCTGAATGAATAAAACTTCTCATCTGGTTTAGGTCTCATTTGGAGAAGAGGCTTTACATGAGCATGATCACAAAGGATGCAATTAAAAGATCCATATACTCTATCATGGATGTAATACATAAAGGTTTGTTCACTGGACTCATCTTCATCATCAGAGCCTATCTGTTCCTTTAATACAATTTTTTTGGCAATGATCTTAACTGTAAGTGTGAAGGCTGATGCAACATAATATCTGCCTGGCTCAGCTACGATTCTCACTCCAGAGTCTGATGGAAAGTACTTGTCCAATGCTGGGTTAATTACACCAGTGATTTCTTCAAATTTAAGCTTCACATCCTCAGATCCAGGAAAGCCACTGCCAATATCAAACTGGTACATGCTGAAACCAACCTCAGCTCCCATGTCAAAGACCCAGCGGGCATCAGAGATTGTCAGCACAAAGGTCTCAGGATCAGTACAGTCACTTCCTATGTTGAAGCTGACACCAATGACATCAACATTTAGCTCTTTTGCCCATTCCAAAAGAAGTCTGCTGGTTTTGAGTGTGCACCAAATTTAACACTGAGTCAACAGACTGCTTTGGAATCATCAGTGGCAATCCGCAAAACCATCTTGGCCTTTGGACGTGCTCTGGCAACTTTCATCACCTCGACTTCACTGTCAAAAGTCATCATCTGGACCCCATTATTGGCAGCGTACTTAATTTGAGACACTTTTTTACAAGGATTTGCATAAATAATCCTCTCTGGAGGCACCTCAAGACTTTGCATCAATTGTATTTCAGTCTTGCTAGCACAGTCAAATCCTGTCCCAATGGCAGCGAGGGTCTTCACAATGGCTCTACTGTCATTACATTTGACTGCATAAAAGGGAGTGACACAAGGAAGAGCTTTTAGCCATCTTCGGTGTTTCTTCATAACATCTCTGAGGTCTGCTACATAGAAGGCATCCTTATCAGAAGAGGAAACTTCGTTGATTTTTTGGTCCAGAATGTCCTTGGCAGTAAAACCTTCAACAAGCAAGTGGAAGTCAAACTCTTCATTACTAATGTTGTTCATGGTTTCTTGATGTTTCTTTGAAAAACTAAGGGAAGGAATTTAAAGAAATACTTCCAGCTTCTCACAAAGGCAATTCTCCAGGAATTCTGAATCACACTGTGTGTGTCCTCCCAGCAACAGACCTGGACACGCAGAAGCGCTTGGCTGCCCCTGCCACACCCATCAGCGCCTGGCTCCCACCTGCCCGAGACGCCGGCCTGAGGTGGCACCGGAGCAGCTGGCAGAGGGGCAGGCAATGACTTCAGGGACTGACCTTCACATTTTCAATGTCAATAGAAAATGGGTTATGGAAAAACAGCATGTCCTGTTCATGGAGATGAAGCTCTTTAAATCTAAATTGGAACTCCTTTTGCAACTTTTCCCGTGAATCCACACATTTTGTTTGGGAATGCAACCAATGGGTTTTCCACTAACAGATTTTGTGGGCCAGGGATGAGTCGGGCGCTAAACAGGACAGGCAGCGGAGGCAAAACACCCGGCAGGCCGCATGTGGCCCACAGGCCATAGTTTGAGGACCCCTGCTATAAAGCAATACACATAATATGACATGCTTTTGAACAGAAATTGATCAATGGAATTAGGAAGCTATAAAGCCTCACTTGCCTAAGAACGATTTATGCTATATTTGGCATTTCAGATCACTGGGGGACTGACAGACTTTCAGGAGTGGTGCTAAAAGAATTGGTCACCCCTATAGAAATTAAATTGGTTCTGCAATTTCAAAGTGTGCAGTATTGATTTTCAAAGTGCAGTCTGCACTTCAGAGCATCATTATAAACTGGGAACATATAGGAATCTGTAGTCATAGGCTTAGTCCTAGAATGATTGAATAAACACTCTGAAAGTTAAGCCAGCCAACATATTTTAACCACCCAATGATAGTGATACTGATGCTCACTCAAATGTGAGAACAACTCTCTAACCACAAATCCACCCTGGGTGAATCAAACACTTAGAAGTAAAATCACACATCTAAATATTTTCAAGGAAAAAAACAGATAGTTTGCTAGTTTGATGAAAATGTATTGATTAAGTAATAATTTCTTAAGCTAGAAACAAATTCTGTTCACCATAAAATAAAAGAATAACAAAGTTAACCACATTGAAACTAAGAGCTCACTTATCAAAAGTAAAATAATGGTTTTAAACTTTAAAATATTTTTATAGCTCCTAAAGAATTAGTGTTTGTATTACAGAAGGAAGTTATATAAATCAACATGAAAAATACAAGGAAGGCAAGAGAAAAATGGGGACAAGATATATGAGAAGAAAAAGAAAACACATATTGAGGAAACATAAGCACAGATGCTGAACCTCATAAGTAATCAGGAAAGTGTAAATTAAGCCACAACGTGATACTATTTTACACCTACTTGTTTGGAAAACTTTAAGAAATATAATGCCAAATTTTCACGTGAATTTAAGAAGACTCAAATATACTCTTGGTAGATGTGTTAGTTACACTCTCTTTAAAAAAAAAAAAAAAAACATTAATATTGCTTTGTTCTCTTAATAATCAATCCATTTCTAAGCAGATATGTGAACACAAATGTGCGACAGGAGTTGCATACATATGTTCATTATTATAACAGCCACCATAGTGAATTGGAAAATAAACCATGTCCAACGATGAGAAATACATTATGGCTTATTCACATATTAAAAAAATTATAGCAAAAGTGAAAATAAATGAGCTCAAATACCTTTAGAAGCATGGATGGATTCTGGAAATGCAATAAGCCTCTTAAAGATGCATTGTAAAATTAAATAGTACGTAACTTCATTTTTTTTTTTTTTTTTTTTTTGCAGTTTTTGGCTGGGCCTGGATTTGAACTGCCATCTCCAGCATATGGGGCCAGTGCCCTACTCCTTTGAGGCACGGGTGCTGCCCCATAATTTCATTCTTATAAATCTCAAAACCTAGCATTGTTCTGATACATGTACATATACAAACTATCTGCTCTTTTCCATGAAAACATCAAAACTCATGATAATATATACAAAATCTAACTCAAGGAAAAGCATGGAGATGATCGAGATACAAAGCAGTTTAAATGTAATTATTCTTGTTCTTAAATTTAGTGGTAGCTTCGCAAGGGCTTATTCATTTTGGTAATACATACATATACATAAATACTTGATTTTATATATTGTATGTATAAAATAAAATGATCTTTTCAATTTAAAATTAAAATTTAAATTTAAAATATAAATTGTTATGAATTAGTTCTATAAATCAATTGGAATTTTTTTCCTTATAATGTTGTGATACGGCTGTGTTTAATGATACTGCTTCTTTTTATGTAAAAAGACTTGCTGCCTGTCCTGTTTCACACAACTTGTATACTAGCAACTACATTTCACGTGTACAGTCAGACTACATCACCAAAGCTTATTTACACCAGAAAAATAAATTTTCCAATTATAATGGAGAATGGGCACCAGATAAGTATATATACTTTGTAACTTGATTCTGTGTAATTTTACTTCAATAGTTTAGTTATTCACCTATTCATTCTCAAACAGTATTTACCCTTAGATATGCCAGACATCATTCTAGTCCTAGAAATGTACAAGTGAAAAAACATCCTTTATGGGATTTACATAATAAGCAAGAGGAAAGACTATAATACTTTAATCTTTAATCATTCTACATTATTGAATAGCTAAGTTAGTATAGTGCATTAGAAGGTTATGAATGCTATCGGGAAGGAAAGTGAGGAAAATGAAAGGAGATGGGACTTCAGCAAGGTAAACAGGTTGGCCACCTAGGGCCATGTTCAGCTGTCTACTAAGATTTTATTACGTGTAAATACAACCAAACTCTGTGATCTAATCTTTTCAGACCAGTCCAGGATTTGTAGATACATTTGTCACAAAATTGAAGTGACATATTCTGATTTATACACTTATATGTTCGTATGCTTATATATTGTGTATATGTATATGTGTGTGTGTTTATTTTAAGAAATGGTATCTATGTATTGCTTGGCAGAATTGAATTGAAGTTACCATTAGTGATCCAGTGTACCTATACATGATATACACATCCACACAATTCATTTACTTATTGAAAATGATACATTTTACTTCCAACAAATTCTCTTAAAATATGCATACATTTTTTGCACCCTTGTATATATTCATGTATACATATGCAATTTCTTTTTACTAATTCAGTTTACAGAAAAATTTCTTTTTCTTTTATGAATGTTATTCTAGCTGAAAACTCTTTTGAAAAGTGAAATAGATGAAAGATATAATAAGCTATTTCAGAAAACTTGCAGCTACTAATTAGAACTTAGGCTGGAAGGTTGAATGAGTGGCCAATGGATAGAGAAATGGTCGCTCATGAGACTGCTTCCTCCATGACACACTGCCCGCGCGGGCTGTTCTCACACCACAGCTGCACTGCTACCTGCCAAACTCCTTTCTACTCCCTTAAACAATTGATAGACACTTCCTCTACAACTTCTGCCCATATTTCAACACTTTTTACTCAGAACTCAGTGGATAACTACACTTAAACAATTTTCTGTAATGTTGACCTAGTAGATTGTCATCTTGAGCGCACACATTTTATACACGATAGCTTGCAGTGACATGTCATGGCAACTATAGTAATCTGACAATAGGTATCACCTTACAGGTATTTTGTTTGTGATCAGAGCGTGTCAGTTTTAACACTACTATCATGGCATACAGTAGATAGAAATTTATTCTTCTCTCAGATAAATGTGAGCAAACCAGGGCAGATATCATAGCATGTCTTTAGTACTACAGTGAATACAGACTACTACTAAATGGTTACGCCACCATTTCTGACTTGCAACACCTACCATGTGGTCTGAGATGGCTTCCAATAGTCACATCCACAAGTACAAAGAGTAAGAGGAAATGTCTTGCCTTGGATGACACTTTCTGCATGTTGTATGTTGTCTTAGTTCATTTAATGATGTTATAACAGAATATGCTTGTGGAGAGAAATCTAACGTGGGTGGACGTTCCAGAGGACTCACGGGGGAAGCCCTGGGCCTTGGCCTCTGCTCAGCACACCTAGGTAGTGATGGGAGTTGGAATGTCCACCAGAATAGACAGAGAACTAGTTTGGGGACACGTGATTAAAATTCAGCAGTTTAGCAGAGACAGGCTATCAGCAGAGTTTGAAAGGAATTAAAAATTACCTTGGTTCAAACTCAACCATGGCCAAAAACTGCAAAACAAAAAAACAAACAAAAATTACCTTGGAGCCAGACCATCTAGCCTGAAGGCTGAAACCCTAACAGGTCTCATCTCTACCCCCTCAGGCAACTTTGTTACTTACTTAGCTCTGTCCTTGAGAATTGTTCCACAATTTACTGTCTCCATCCTGATGACCATTTTCACAATCAAAAGACCACCCACATGATTGAGTCCTCAGGCTGTTAACTGTTTACTTCTTCATTCTGTAATCATGAGCTCTAAAATCTTAAATAAAAACCTCCTGAGAATTAGAGTCAGGGTGGCCCCTATCTGCCTGGCACAGGTCTCAGCAGACTTTTTCACAGAAACTCTGTACCATTAATTCCTTGGCTCAGTTTTTCCCTCTGCCCCTTCACTCAGTGGTCAGGAAAGTCTCTGTTTGGGGAATTCTCAGTCTGCCCTGTTGGGGTTCCCACTGACACCTCAACATACGTGAGGCTGAGTATTATATAATGAACAGAAGTGCACTATCTTGTGGGGCTTGGGCTGAGAAGACTGACATCAAGTTACCAGTATCTGGTGAGAACTTCTTGCTGCATCACCACATTAACACAAGGTGAGAAGACAGAGAAGGAAGAGGTAGCCGAACTGTCCCTTTTGTAATGGTACCAATCCCATCAGTGGGTGGAACCATTGTGGCCTAATTACCTCTTACAGGTTCTACCTCTGGATATCATCACAATGTCAATCGCATTTCAACATGAGCTTTGGAAATGAAAAATATGCATGTTCATCTAAAGATGATGATAGCACATTTGAACAACTTCTAATGATGTGATCATACATCTCCTCTCTGAACTAACTTGTCATCAATCTTTGCCCTTTTATATACTTTCTTTATATTTATTTTTATACATTTAGAGGTTACAAATGCATTCTTGTTACATGGATATAGTATGTTGTGCTGAAGTTGATTTTTTAGTGCACCCACCACCCATATAATGTATCTAGTATGTAACTTTTTATCCCTTACCCTCTTCACACCCTCTCACTTTTTGGAGTCTCCAGTGTTTATTATTCATCTCTATGTGGCCACACAAATCTGTGATTTTGCTTCCACTTATAAGTGAGAACGTAGCACTTGATTTTCCATTCCTGAGTCCTTAGGATTATGGCTTCCGGTTCCCTCCAAGTTGCTCCAAAGCACATCACCTCACTTTTTCTGGCTGAATAGTATTCCACAGTGTGTGCACGTGTGTGTATCTCAATCACATTTTATTTATGCAGTAAATGGTTCATATTAAAATCTAATTTATTGCTTACTTTGTTTTATATTTTAAGTGATTTATAATTTATTACTTTATTAGTTTACTATCTTAGGTATATAGCAATGAAAGTACATTTCCATCTCTGTTGTATACCTAATCTCATTGAAGTGACATTAGTTTATAGTTGGTCCTATTGGAAATTGTGGGCATTAGATATTTTAGATAAATGTGATTTTTCTCTGTATTTCAAATTTTAACATTTAATATTTATTTGACAGTAAATTGTGGAGTACGGTAATAAGGTGAGAAGGTCATTTTTGTTTTATGTTAAAAAAGATAATTTGTTTCTACTTTTCTCTCTTTATACCTTTGAGTTCAGTTCTTCTTCATTTTTGGTCTTTGTAAGGATGAACTACCTTTATTTACATTTCTCTAGAAATTAGCAGTTTCTAGGAAAAAATTTAGATATGTTTATTTTAATTCAGAAAATTCTAATTAATATATTATTTTAATAATGATTAGATATGCAAAATTTTTCTCTCATTACAGTTGTATATTCCTTATTCTTACTTAAAAATTATTGTTACACCATTTTGTTTCATTTTTATTTTTGTAATTGTGTAAAGTTTTTTTGTTTTCCTCTAAATATTTTGTTTCAATTCTATAATTATTTTTTTCTTTTATTGTTGGGGATTCATTGAGGGTATAAGAAACCATGTTACACTGGTTGCATTTGTTGGGTAAAGTCCCTCTTACAATAGTGTTTTGCCTCCAAAAGGTATGTAACACACCAAGGCCCCAAGACCCCACCCCCCTCGCTCCTTCCCTCTCTCTGCTCTTCCTTTCCCCACCCCTCCCTCTTTCTTTCTCTCTCTGTTCTCCCCTTCCCTCACCCCCACCTTGTCAATAATTGTTATTAATTGTCCTCATATCAAACTTGAGTACATGGGATTCATGCTTCTCCATTCTTGAGATGCTTTACTAAGAATAATGTGTTCCACTTCCATCCGGGTTAATACAAAGGCTGTAAAGTCTCCATTTTTTTTAATGGCTGAATAGTATTCCATAGTGTACATATACCATAGCTGGTTAATCCATTCCTGGATTGGTGGGCATTTAGGTTGTTTCCACATCAATTCTATAATTTTTATCTTAAAAATTTTTGTTGAAAAATAATTAATCAAATTAATAATTTAATCATTTATTTATTTATTTGTTTTTGGAGACAGTCTCACTTTGTTGTCCTCAATAGAGTGCTGTAGCATTATAGCTCACAGCAACCTCAAACTCTTGGGCTCAAGCAGGCACCTTCCACAATGCCCAACCATTTTTAGAGATGAAGTTTCAATCTAGCTCGGCTGGTCTCGAATCTGTGAGCTCAGGCAATCCACACTCCTGAGGTTTCCAAGTCCTAGGATTATAGGTGTGAGCCACAGTTCCCAGCCAATAATTTATTTTTAAATTCTTTCTCTCTCTCTCCGTCTCTGTGACTCTCTCTCTCCTCTGTTTCTTTTTCTCTCAGTGATACTTTTAAAATAGGGACATTTTCTTCCTGAATACTGTTTTAATGATATTAAATAGATTCTGATGTTTGATGGTCTTAATAACAAATATTCATGTTTACATACTGCAGTTTTCATTTCAATGTCTGCTTGCATACTACAGTATCTAAAATGTTATAGACGATTGATGTTTTAGTTTAATCACTTTTTTTTTTTTTTTTTTTGAGACAAAGCCTCAAGCTGTCACCCTGGATAGAGTGTTGTGGCATCACCGCTCACAACAACCTCCAATTCCTGGGCTCAAGTGAGTCTCCCGCCTCCACCTTCCAAGTAGCTGGGACTACAGGAGCCCGCCACAACGCCTGGCCATTTTTTTGTTGCAGCCGTCATTATTGTTCGAATCCAGTCTGGATTCGAACCCACCAGCTCAGGTGTACGTGACTGGTGCCTTAGCCACTTAAGCCACAGGCACCGAGCCAACACTTTGTTGTTTTTAATTGGTTCAAGACTACACAGCTAGGAAGTAAGAGAATTAGTATTTTACTCCAGAGTCTAACTCAGGAGTCCATATGCTTGACTGTCACACCACATTGCTTTTGGATGCTGTTTAATTGCTCTTAACTTCCCCGGGTTTTATTATATCTAACTTGTGATAATCTAAGGAAAACATGTCACTATGTCTGCCTTGCTATGAAACATCAGATTAAATAGTGTCAGTTTCTGTTCTCATTCTCTATTTTCAATATTTTTACAAAGATACCATAAGTTTCAGCTTTCCTATGTTCTCTACTTTCCTTAAAATGTAAGTCATTTTCAGAATTGGATACAGTCCGGTGTCGTTCACACATATTTTCTGGAATTCACTATAAACTAGTGTGCCACAAAGAAAAATGAGACTTCACTACTTGAATAAGTAGAAGTAACTTATAATTACTTCTATAATAATCATAACTCAATGAAAATCCCTCTAAGAATTCTAATCTAAAGCAAGAAAATGGGCCACTCAGTAAAAACTCATCAAAATTTTGTATGCAAAAAAAAAAAAAAAAAAAGAGAGAGAGAGAAAGAAAAAAGAAAAAAATAGTATTCAGTTATTTTCCAAAGAGTTTCTGAAAATTAACTTATTGATTTGCTAACTAGAATTCTGGCATGCCAAGCTTGATAGTTTGCCAAAAGATACAAAGACTTTCATCCCTGCACCTCTTGACAAAGCTGAAGTCAACCCTGCTGATCATTTACACAGTTTTATCCATCTCAACTCTCACAACAGATAGGGAATATACATAGTAGAAGCGAGGGTTAAGGGAGGTATGAGAGAGACATTCTCAGAACAGTTAAAGAAGAGTCAGCAAAGAAAAGGGGCCTTGGTGGCTTACAGATTTCATGCCACTCTCGGCTGAAAATTACTTTCGAAACAAATATTCTTCTAATACAGGCTTTGTGTCTTGGTGTATAATGTTCTGATTAACATCTATCTGAGAAGTTTCTCTAGTACAAAATAATTCTTTCTATGAGCAAGTGGTTGCAAAAGGTAGAGGAGTGGTGATTTTGAAAGCCTCTCCTTTTATCTCCTTTGCTCCTATCTCGAGTTTGATAAATGCAGTTCTTTCTCTGATTTTTACTTCTGCAGCATATTTTACGGAAGGAACAGTCACTTGTTTAGATGACGTGATAACCAAAATTGCATCTTTGTTTTAATGTCTGAATTTTTAGTTGCTTGAATATGAGAAATAAATTTTAAAAAATAACATAGAGCATTTTGCCATATTACAAGCTGCACATTCAATTCAAGGAAAGCAATACAGTTGCAGCTGCTATGCTTTTAAAAGAGAACATGTTAAGCCATCTTTGTTCCTATTTAGAAAAATGGATATTAGCTGAGGAATCGTGCAATTTTCTCTACTTTTCCTACCTCTTCTTTGAATTTCAAAATCTTTTACTGGGTTAGGTAAGTTTTCTAATTATTCGTTTCCTTGCTTATCCATATAAATAAGTTGCAGTGACTTACATGAAAAACGTATTTCACGATGCAACTCTAACTTTAAAAATTATTGATGAGCATTGTACAGAGTTAAAATCAATAAAAAATGGTAGACATTTGTTAAAGGAGAAGACAATTTAAGTGCTTAATGACACTAATGAAAGAAGAGTAGAGTATTTTAAAATTAAAGTGTAGAGAACTGTAGAAGTTAGTTTCTTTTGTAATATAAAGAGTAATATTTGGAATTGAAAAGAACATGGGGCTTGAAGTAACTTGCAAATTTGGACAAAATTAAGACTGAGAATATATAGTGTCTGTGCCATAGAAAGTACAAGTGAGTGATAGACATTATAGAAAAAGATAAACCATAAAAGAGAAAGAAAATATAAAAGCATGTTTAATAATTCTGTTTTACTAAGGACTTACTTCAATTCTGTGTCCTGATTTTCTAACATAAAAATAACAGTGACATATTTACATGCAGTACATTAGTTGTTATTCATGAAGAACATAAAGTAGCCTGGTTGGCACTATATTTATTTTAATAGTGGTTATTCATTTGTAATGTAAATAAAAATCACTAACCTGAGAAAAATCAGAATAATTATATTAGAAAAAACATTTGTGTTTATGTGAAAAAAAGGTGAGGGTTGTTTCTGACCATAAATAGATTACAATTACCAGGTAAATGACAATTACCAGGGTTTACAAGTACTTTCCACTTTATTTAACTTGATATATTCTCCAATCCTTACATGGGACCAAAACTAATTTTAGCAAAGACCAGATTAGAGGGAAGACAGTGCAATCACCCCATAGTCCACTCCGAAACTGGAATGAGAGCAAGTTGCCCCAGGCACGTACGTTAACCCAGTAGAAAATAAATGGAAAGGAGGTAGAAAGAAACACTCACAAATTTGGGTCTGAGCCACAACTATATGCCCCAATTTCTATATGTGAAGAGCTCCTAAAGTAACTTGATGACCATGAAATTACTGTAAATCATTATTGATTTAACGTCACATGAATTGTCCCATATTTTTTGGCAGACGTGAATGAGTTCGGTTATTCACTGCTCAAGAGCCCAGTTGACCTTTTAGGCAACACAGAGACTACTATACCTCTCCAAAATCCAAAAAATTCACATAGTACATCCGCATTTAACCTCCAAATGAATAGGTAAGAAATATAGACCTGTATTTATTTCTGAGAAATTATTTTATAGAAGAAAAAATGATTCAGCTATCATTTTGAGCAATGTTATTTTTCCTAACTTTAAAGAAAAAGTGGGCATTGTGAGAAGTTATAAAACTTAAAGCTACTGATATAATTTTGTCTTGAGGAATAAAAGCTTTAGAAACAGCTTCATGTTGATATGAAAGCATAATATACGCTCCTTACTTGTCAGTATGTAACAACAAAATTCCTAAAATTTTCTTATAAATTTATTTTTACGACTTTATATTTATTTATACAGTTGATCTTTGAACAACACTTGGGATAGAAAACCCACGTATAACTATTGAGTTCCTCAATACTTAACTGCTAATAGCCTACCATTGACCAGAATCCTTACTGTCAGGGTGACTCCATGCAAAATAACACCTACTCAGTCAATCTGCATTAAACTGAGTGGTCTGGGAGGATAACACGGCCCCTCCCAGCACTCCACACAGCCTTTTGCTGCAACCTCAGGCATGGGAAAGCGCAGCTCAGCTGCAAGCTTCCAAGAAAGAGAGTCAAGGTTGAAAAACAAGAAATTTTTCTTTAATTGCTTGATTTAATTCTTAACACATTCTGTTTGCTTCACTCTTGTCTTGTATTTTTGCATCAGCCCTAATGTATGACTGAGGGCTGAGGCAGTATGCTGTGTCTAGTGAGTACTATTTTTAACACTCAGGGTCAGCTATGATGCAGGGTTTTTGCCCAGGTCATTCCGTCCTTACCTCCTAACTCTTTTAACCCTGTCCTAACCCTTTTAAACATATCATCTGTCCTACAATTTACCAATAATATAGTCAATTAACACATATTTTACGTATTATATATATAGTATTATATATTATGTTCTTTCAATCAAGTAAGCTAGACAAAAAATAAAAATGTTATTAGGGAAATCATAAGGAAAAGAATGTCTATATACTATTCATTAAGTAGAAATGGATCATGGTGAAAGTCTTCATTCTTGTTTTCACACTGAGTATGCTGAGGAGGAAGAGAAAGAGGGGGATTGATCTTGCTGCCTCGGGTATTGCAGAGGTGAGAGACAGTCTGCATGTAAGTGGACCCAGTCCATTCAAACCTGTGTTGTTCAAGGGTCAAATGTAAATATGTTCCCCCCTTAACACTTACTACTGACGTTAAAGTTGGTGTGCAATGAATGATACGGAAGAAAGGAAAGTTACTTATTCATCAAAGAAACTGAATTTTAAGAAAAGTAGAACTGCTGAAAAGAATGAGTTTATCATGGCAGCACCCAATTATCCACACATGGTTTATACTTAGACTATGATACAAGGAAGAAAAACCTTTCATCTTATTTCAACCATATATATTTTGCCTTGTCATAGGAGCCTAATCAGTTTCCCAAGCAACATAAATATCTACTAAATATAATATTTATGAATTCTGAGGCATATCAATTATAGGACATCATTGATTTAATTTAGCTTTTTAGACAAAGATGACACAGTTAGCAATGGAACAATGCCTCTTCTAAATTTTTTTTTCAAAAATTAAAATGCATATTTTGTAATCAAGATAATACTGTTCTTAACATTTTTATACTCTAACTTTCCTTTGAGTTCTTGAGGCACCATAGTGAGAAAACTCTACTTTTTCTTCCATGTCATTTATTGGTTCAAATAAACTTTTTTTACATGATGTGCATATTTATTAATTTTCACAAGTTGATAAATGTTATTGATGTTTTACTTTCAAATTATTTATTGTTATAAATTTACCTTGTTTGCTGTGGTTAAACCTTATAGCTTAGAGTCTGGTTACTTTTATGAATGATATCTGTGTTTTAATTTTGCTTCTGTTTGAAGTTTCTTTTCATGTCCCTTTACTTCTGTAATAAAATGTATAGTTAAGTTTTAAAAATCTTGTTTTAAACTTCCAATATGTAAGAGTTTGACATCTTTGACAGATTTGGAAGAGTTGTGCTACTGCCTTCATCTTTTTACAACTACTTAATTTTTTAAATTTTTCTTTCTTTTTTTTTTTTTTTTTTGAGGCAGAGTCCCACTGTGTCACCCTCAGTAGAGAGCTGTTGTGTTGCAGCTCACAGCAACCTCAAACTCTTGGGCTTAAGCAGTTCTCTTGCCTCAGCCTCCTGAGTAGCTGGGACTACAGGAGCCTACCACAAGCCCAGCTATTTTTGGTTGCAGTTGTCATTGTTGTTTAGCAGGCCCGGGCCCCTCTTGAACCCGCCAGCCTCAGTGTAGCTATGTGTCCAGCGCCCTAATCACAGAGCTATAGGCACCATTCAATTTTTAAATTTCTTAGTATTGAAAACATTTTCCAATTGTGAACTGAATTTGTTTTACTTTTTCCTTTGTTTAGTGTTTATGAGTCTTTTGTGCTATTTAAGCATTAACAATATTTGCATGAAGTTTTAAAAATATATATTCTTACCTTACAATGTATTTTGTAATGTCTGGCTATACTCTTTTCACACATTTGATCTCTCCCCATTTTACCCAATTAAAAGTAATATATTCTATAGATTTCTTTCCTTCTCTTCTTCCTAAACTTTCCAGAAACATATTAATATAAAATGAAATTTTTGGACCAAATTATAGTTTAAAAATTATCTTCAAATTACAGATTTTGTTTTTTGTGTTTGTTTGTTTTTCCTTTGTATCTTTTATTATATCATAGCTGTGTACATTAATGCATCATGGGGTACAATGTGCTGGTTTTATATACAATTTGAAATATTTTCATCAAACTGGTTAACACAGCCTTCATGGCATTGTCTTAGTTATTGTGTTAAGACTTTATATTCTACATTTAGTAAGTTTCAAGATGCAGAGGGTAATTGTTTGTTTTCGAGACAGTCTCAAGTTGTCACCCTGGATAGAGTGCAATGGCATCATAGCTCACAGCAACCTCCAACTCTTGGGCTCAGTTTTTCTAATTTTAGTAGAGATGGGGGTCTCAGTTTTGCTCAGGCTGGTCTCGAGCTCGTAAGCTCAAGCTACCCACACGCCTTGGCCTCCCAGAGTGCTAGGATTACAGGCATGAGCTACTGTGCCTGACCAGATTTTTCTTAATTAATGATACAGTTACATCACAATAAACCCAGTATAAACTGAAAATATCACTATTAGGAAATGGTTTTAATACACCTAACAGACAACCATCATAGGTTAGACCAACCTTCATAAAACATGCCTCAAACACTTACATGAGTCTACAGTTGGCAAAATGTAACACAAAGACTATTTTATAATAAAGTGTTGAATATGTCATGTATTTACTGACTACTGTACTGAAAGTGTAAAACAGAATAATTATACAGGTACTTAAAGTATGGTTTGTACTCACTGTTATCACTTTAGCACCATCTTAAAGTTATAGCATTGTAAGTCTGAGGTCATGTGTGTGTGTATTTTAACCCTTTAAACACATGTTTTAATCTATAAATTGCCCAGTTCAAATTGTGCAACACCTATTTTTAATTTACTCAGTATTTTAATCTCTTCAGAATTTATTAGTAGCTTTGTAGCTGGAAGGCATTCCTGGCGATCTAGTGGTCATCTCTCCATATTCCTATGACTTATTTATTACGTAGCTGTTAAGGGGCCTTCAAAGAGATTGGTTACCAGAAGCACAGATCCCTCAGGGGCAAGGTTTTGGTTTAGTCCACCAGGGAAGCCACTCTTTATAGCTCAGCAAGGAGCTCAGCAGAGGTGTTAGGTGAGCGGAAAGGAACAGAACCAACGAGAAGATACATATCAGTGATGGCTTCAGGACCAACTAAAGCAGCAGAGACTCTCTTCCAATTAATATTATTTTTATTACATTACACAGAAATTGCAAATGGTTTTTTTTATTGATAAACAAGTTAATCTAAGCATTGTAAAAGAGGCAATGTAGAAATGCATTGGACCCCATCCAGAACCCCTCCATTGAGCTGTTGTACTTATTTTCCAGCTGTTTTGACTAATGGCTGCTAATGGCTCACAGTTCGCTTACCTCATTTAAATGAGCTGCCTTACCCAGGAAGTTATGAATATTGAAATAATTGCAACTACTTTAGTAAAAGCTTTAAATTCTTCTTTATGAAGAACTTTATGTAACAACTTTAAAAAATACACATATTTTCAGATTTTTTTATTTTTTAATTATTACACGTTTTAATTGGAAAAGAAATATGACAGAAAATATTTAATAACTTTTCACAAGAGCAAAGGCAATGGAATCAGAGATCTGATTTAAGAAAGCTGTGCTTTAACATGCCATGTTGTCATCTCTCTTTCTTTCTCATACTCTCTCACACTTTCTCTCTTTGTAATTCATAATTTTATCATCTGCCTTCCCATTTATCAATCTATTCTACATATCTATCATTCTGTCTAGCCAATCAAGTGATATATCTGTGTCTTACATATGAATATTTCCTTACCTTGCCTCATACTCGACTGATGAAATTGATGAGTAACTGAACAATGTAAGTGAAACAACATTGGCATGCATATTTATTGAATGGATATTATTTGTAAGGACTGGGAAGTTATCAAAAATGCCATATACAAAATCAAGAAGCATTGAGAAAAAAATACATTTTTTTTATTTCATTGCTTATTTTTTATTTCTTTCCTTTTTTTTTTTTTTTTTTTTTTTTTTGTTGTTGTTGTTGAGGCACAGTCCCACCCTACGTTCCTGAGCAGAGTGCAGTGAGTGTGGTAGCTAACTAGCTAACTGCAATCTCAGACTCGGGCTGTGGGCATCCCGCTGCCTCAGCCTCCAGGAGTCACTGGGATTACAGGGTCTCGCCTGATGCCCTGCTGGGTTTTTCCATTTTTTTCATGAGTCAGGTTCTCACTTTCGCTCAGGTGAGTCTCAAACTCCTGAGCACAAGCATTCTCCCTCCTCAGACTCCCACAATGCTGGGAATACAGGCGTGAGCAACCGCGCCTGGCAAAAAATATATATTTCTTTGTAAGTGTGATCATCTTTTAAGAAACTCTACACACATACACACACATTCATGTTCACATAAATATTCACCCATGCAATATATTGCAAAAGTTACAAAAGTTACCTTCTTAACAAATGGTTCTGTCCAAGGAGAAGCTCTACCAATGGAACTGAATTATAATCTACTAAATGCAATGGGAAATTCACAGCAAGTAGATTAGGTGAATTACTACTCATGGGGGGGTGCAGTACAAATTAGAGTCAATGAAATAAATGTCATTTAACAAAAGCGACATCAAAATAATTTAGCCAAATTACTTAGATATTTCAAGTTAAAATATGCTTTGGTTCAGGTTGCACTATTGTATTCCCTTAAAAATTTGGAAGAATTGTCAAATGATGAAAGAATTTAATGTGTGGCTTTAAAAATGATGTCTGTATATAGATGCTATATATCTATATATGTGTGTGTATGTGTAACTGTGTGCATAGTACATATTTATATAAAATGCAGACACAGATAAATGGCACTAACTCTAGCTTTCTGAACCCAGTTCAGACAAATCATAAATAAAATCATAAGGTATAACTGACTTAACTTTACAATTTAATTCACAAAGAAATCCTTGAAATAGAAATCTCTAAAAGAATTAAAGGAATATCAAGAAGGACTCGATTACTGAAGTAGGTCAAAAGCAATTAAATTGCCTTCTTAACATGTCTACTCATAATTCAATTATTCCTATAAATTATATTTTTTACAAAGCTCCTTTGAAAACATTGTTCTTTTGTTTTTATAAGCTTTTAAAGACACATTCATACATGTCTTAGTGCTTGTCGACCATTTTTTTCCATTATAAAAGTCATTTTGTTAAGGTCTTGATTTAATTATAGACAATATTCATTAGAGCAACTGACCGATGGAAGAATTCTGATGCTTTATTCAATAGAAGTAGCTTCTGGAGATTTGTATTTAATTCGCTCCATTTCTCCTGGTCCATAAAACATGAATACTTTTATTTCATTCAGTGTGTTTCTTTGCTTTTTGACTAAATCAGTTTCCAAGCAATGAAACATATGAATGAGTTATATCTCCTCCATGAATATTATTTTTCATACAAGGATTTATTTTTAATTGCCAATATTGGGACAGAGGAGGCTACACAGTCCTGTGTGTCTATTGTGAAAATGTGTTTTGCTGAATGCCCTTAAATCTTTATGCTCCTTGTTATAAAAATCTATGAGAAAAAGAATATTGAAAAAGATCTTTAATAATGTTCAAATATGTGTACTTATAAAGTTAATTTGATTTAATCAATTGCGTAAATAAAATAATCCAGATATCTAAAGGACTTTAGCAAGCACTTTGACAAAGGTGTTTCTTCCCCTAGGTGCCCTGTCTTTTGTACAATGGTTATTCCAATGTCCTTAGGTATCAGACTTTTGGGGGGCAATAGTAGATAGTAGATAGCATTCTCTTTAGGAATGTGGCAAGGGTGCAGTGTGGAACAGTTTTACCAGCTTTGTAAATAGCAGCTGTTAGATCATTTCCTCGAACGCTACAAAAGTGCTGCTTTATCTGTAGTATAGAGTGGGATTCAATCTCTGAGCTTTGATGGGGAACCAGCATAGTACATCTTTGTATTCACTAACATATAGTTGAAAATTAGTACAACTTAAATATAAACATCATTAAAAAGTAGTATTGGATTGCCTGGCCTGTAACTTGTCACCAGTTAAAATTGCATATGTGATATATTTTTATATCCCATTATTCTTGCTGTTATCGTGAATTACGTGGACTGGAAGACAATTCTCTGACTGTCCTTGGACCAAGACAGCTGTTTCCCTTTTCTCATTTGTAGTTCTCAAGAAAAACTGTAGAATGTACTCGGATTGCAATGTCCTGAGACAGGAAGGGACTGCGTGGAACGGCCTGGGCTCCATTGCATTCCTCCCAGGAACAGAATGTCCTTTCATACCTTAACCCAGTAATTCATGAATCCATGGTGTGCAAAATTCAGGGTGAGGTGCTTTTCAGAGTCCCTCAGCCGTGGGGCAAGTGGGGCCTGTGAGTAGAAATGAACTCCATTCACCTCGGGCAGCTGTGCTGAGCCTTAGTGGACTGATTGACGACAAATAGCAGGCTTGTGTTGTCTCTTGCTGCTTATCTGTAAGTACGAGGAAAAACATGCCGAGAGAGAATCTGTGGGCTTCATCAGACGCTCCAAGTCTCTGCTCTGAAAATGGTTAAAAACCCTGACAACAGAACAATATTGGACAGATCATATTTCCCCCTTCATACAAAGTCTCTCAGCGCAAAAGTTTTATTATTTTTTAAACTTTTGACTCGATCCATGGTGTGACTCCCCCCTCAGTTTATAAAAAAATCTGTGAATATCCTTGAATTTTGTAAAAACAAACAAAAAAGTCCCATGTTAACAGTAACCTAGATTTAGTTGAGGTTGCTACATTTTACACATTTGAAAATATTTTATAAATAATCAGAAAAAAATACATTTCGCTCCTTAATAGCAAAATAATTGCCACTTCTAGAATTTTAAATTCTATTTAATCAACGTTTCAAGCAGAATAAGATTTTATCTTTTAGACAACACCAGGTATGAGGATAGATGATATGTTTATCTTATTAAAAGTGATCTTTTTCAGTTAAATTTTAGAATAAACTAAGATTTATCATATTCCTTGACTCCATATAAGTATTTTATCTTCTATTTCTTTCCTGCCTCTGAAAAAGTCACAAATTCAGTGAAGAATATGTAAGTGCCATTTCAGATACAAGTGATAACTTGCAATTTAAGGCAGATTGATGGCAATTATCTGCAGATCCCTACAGAACTATTATTAATGATAATAGTGATCCAAATTGGAAGCCCTTTGAATATGAGTAAGTGGTTGTAAAAACTGAAATTTCAACCTGATGAATTCAAGCGCCATTCATTTGTACTTAAAGAAATTCCCAAAAGAGTGTAACTGGGCAATTGCAGAAAGTATTTTCAATTTGGTTTGGGTTTTCAGTTTTATGTTTGAGAGCTACTTTTACCTGGCAATGATCATTAAAAGGAAATTTTAAAAGAACCAAATACTAGGTTTATTTTTGAAAGAGAAATACCTAGACATAAATTATCTTAATTCTTGCTACCAATTATTATGGTCAATTATGAAATGTTATACTGTCCCTTTATGACCTAGATAATGTTTTGATGAAAGTAGAAATTTAGAATAAGCCTTCATCCAATTACTTGTTCTGAGATGATGATCTCAGAAAGCAAACGTGAGAGACAAGTAAAGTCAAACAGAAAGAAGAAGAAAACCAACAAAAATTTCTTACTGAAGGCAATTAATTCAGGGGGAATTGGAAGTCGCTTCTGCTGGTCCTTCCTCAGCTATTTACAGCCTGCCTTTGTGTATTGTAAACTGAAAGAAAGGAGGTGAAGAATTCATTAAATTTCTCCTGTCCCCACTAGCTGATGTTTCTGAAATATTATCTCTTCCTTTATTAGGTGGCACTGATATTTGTCCCGAGTGGGCTTCTACCCTAATAAGATGGTGCTGTGACAAAAAGTGAAAACATGGGTGGCACACATTTAAAGTCATATTTTGTCAGCACGAAGAGAGACTAAATCATGACAGAATTTTCAGCTGAAATGATACGAGTACAAAATTGTGGTTACGTAGGCTACCAAAACTGCCCAGCACTGTCCACCTCTTATGCCACTCAGGCCCACTTTTTCATTTTTTAGCAAATCTACAAGAAGGTAATAAGCTCCATATTCTTAAAAGGCTAAGTACGAGCTGACTGTTGAAGAGATTGATTGTGATACTCATCAACTTTGTCTTCTGAGACACTCAACAGACTGTACCGGGCAGGCGTTTGCTTTGCCCTTGACAGGCCATAGTTGTGAGAATTCTTCCTTAATCACTTTTTACAGAGACTGACAAGGAAATATTCAAGAGGAAATATTCCTTACCTACTTTACCCTTCCCACATTTTATAGCTGTAACTGTAGTTTTCCTCTATGGGAAGCAGAACCTTTAATCGAGCAGAGTTCATGACTTAGGCAGTTGGGACAAGTAAATTTACCAATTGGGATGCTGGAGTGCAATGAGAAAGGTCAACCTTATTTTTACCCATGTACTCTACTATTGAGACATACATCACAATTATTCGTTAGATGAACAGGCTATATCTTGAATTACAGAGACTCAAAGATCCAGTATGTGAGCTGAGAAATTAGGTTCACCCATAAAAAGACATCCCATTATGATATTAATTATCTGCCTCCTGACCATGTGGCCTGGGTTTATATCAGTGATAATGAATCAAGGCTTGCAATGTTTTCAAACAAAGCTGATCTGTTTCTGTGGCCATGTTGTACCTAATCCTATTTTGTTAAATTAGGCATTCCGTAAGAGCTGCTATAGGGACCAAACCTTCAATTCCAGTAAGAATAAAAAACTGCTATTATAGGTTATAAGGTATAGTGAGTTAACTACTATCCCCCAAAGGCTCTCCTACTTGGAACCACCTGAAGTATGGTCTTATTCGGAAATAGGATCTTTGCGATGTGTTTAATTAGGAATCAAAATAAGATCATACTGACTTAAGGGATGTCTTAAGTCCAATAACTCTTATCCTTATAGAAAGAGGAGATGACACAGAGGGAGAGAGAGAAGTCCGCTAGGCGAAGACAAAGGTGGAACTGGAATTATGATCTGTCAGCCAAGGGATTCCTGGGACCTCTGGAAGCTGGAACCAGAGGCAAGGACGGGTCTTTCCCTAGAGCTTTCAGGGGGAGGGTTGTGCTGCTGACAAGTACATTTCAAAACTCTGACTTTCAAAACTGTGAGAGAATACATTTCTCTTGCTATAAGTCAGGAAGTTTGCAGTATTTTGTAACAGCAGCTCTAGGTAAGAAGTGTACAAGTGATGGGATGTTACTGTTCTTACATATCTGGATTGTTTCCTCCACAGATAGCATCGTACTGAACACTAATATTTTCTACTGTGAGGTAAGTGAGCTAAGTGTTTTACACATTTGTTCTGTTATGCTTAATGTACACACGTCTTCTACCTTTTTGTGTCCAACTGCATATTTAGGCATAGATAACGATTCCTCTGATGGATCTGACAATAAATTCAAAGCCTTCTGGAAAAAAGTTCACCATTTAGATGCCATGAAGAACATTTGTAGTTCAGGGGAGGGGACATAACATCAGTTCTAACAGGAATTTGGAGGAGGTTGCTTTCAACCTTCATAGTTGAGCACCAGATGTAATCGCAAACACGGAAGAGACCACAAAAGTGCTACAATCAGTAGGAGAACCTGAAGACAAGATAGAATTCCCGCAATCTCACGATAAAACTTTAATGCATGAGGACTTGCTTCTTATGGATGGGCAAACAAAGTTGCTTCTTGAGATGAAATCTATTCCTGGTGAAAATGCTATGAACGTTTTTGAAATGACAACAAAGAATTTAAAATCCTTAATGGCATCTAAAATGGTGAATTTTTCCAGAAGGCTCTAAATTTACTTTGTTTAGATACATCGGAGGAATCATTGTCTGGGGCTGGTACAACCTTACAAAATGCATGTCTTAAATATTAATCCTCTGAACTCACAATTACTCCTTGGTGCACAAGCTGAAGAATAAATGTGTTGTTAGGCATAAAAAAAAAAAACACTAATCAAATCTTAGTCTATCTCTATCAGAGATCTTGGCTATGAGCAGTAGTATTTTGAAAGAATTCATTTTTTTTCTCAACAACAATTCTAAAATAAGCAGTAAACCATTCTGTAAACAGATTCTCTATAATTTAGGCTTTATTGTTGCATTTACACAACATAGAGTCGTTTTAACATAATTCTTAAGGGTCCTATAGTTTTTGTAATGATAAATGAGCATTGGCTGCAACTTAAAGTCACAAACTGCATTTAAACCCCAAAGGAGAGTTTTGCAGTTGGAGCCAGGCAATGGCTTCTCTAGAGCTCTGGAAGTCTTAGATGGAAGCCTCTTTTTCTTGTTTTATCTTCATTAAAAATATGTTGCTTAGGGTAGTTATCTCCATTGATTATCTCAGCCAGATTTTCCAGATATCTTGCTGCAGCTTCCATACCAGCACTTGCTGCCCCACCGCATCCTTTATGTTGTGGAATGTATGATCTTTCTTTAAACCTTATGAACTAATCTCTGCTCATTTCCAACTTTTCTTTTGCAGTTTTTTCACTTCTCTCACTCTTTATGGAACTGAAGAGATTTAGAGCCTTGGTCTGGATTATGCTTTGGCTTGAAGGGAATATTATGGCCGATTTGACATTCTGTCCAAACTACTAAAACATTTTCCAGATCATCAGTAAGACCATTTCTTATCAGCCTTATGAGTTCACTGGAGTAGTACTTTTAATTACTTTCAAACACTTTTCTGTTTTGGTGGTTTAAACATCAGAAATTAATTTTCCCACATTTCTGGAGATAAATCCAAGCTCAAGGTATCAGCAGGTTTGTTTCTTCTCAAGCTCTCTCTGGTTTGTTTTTACAATCCCTGTTCTCTAGATTAGATCATTTCTTCTGAGCTTCTTTTATTGTCTGTTTTTCCACTGCTGCCTATAAGCTGCTATTAAATCCATCTATTAATAGCGTTTTTTGAGAGAGCGTCTCACTGTGTTGCCCCAGGCTAAAGTGCCATGGCATCAGCCTAGCTGACAGCAACTTCAAACTCCTGGTTCAAGCAATCTTCCTGCTGGAGCCACCCAGGTAGCTGTGACTAGAGGTGCCTGCCACAGTACTCTGCTCATGTCTCTATTTTTATTAGAGATGGGCCGTTGCTCTTGCTAAGGCTGGTCTCCAGCTACTCAGCTCAAGGAATCCTCCCACATAGGGATCCAGAGTGCTAGGATTGTAGGCTTGAGTCACCACATCAGGCCTTTTTGATTTCTTCAAATTGTTTTAATTGCTTTTTAAAAATTATTATTTCAAAATATTACAGTATTATAGTTTCGGTTTACCTGAATAAATTTGTTATGCTGAGTCAGGGTTATAAGTTGTGGTTCATTGTACCTGTCAGTTAGGTTTCTGCCCATCTCACCCTCCTTCTTCCCACTGCTGGGTTCACATTGAGTGTTACTCCCTCTGAGCACGTGTGTGTTCATCGGTCAATCACAACCTAATAGTGAGTACGGGCGGCATTTATTTCTCCATTCTGTAGATGGTTCACTTAGGATAATGGTCTCCACTTCCCTCCAAGTTGTTATGAAAAGTATTAGTTCTCCATTTAGTTAAAGTTCTTAGTTTATACTAGAGTTCACTCTATTTCTTCGGTAATTTTTATGTTATTGTATTTTTTATTTTAGAATATTTTGGGGGCACGAAAACGTTGATTCCATGAATTGCTTTTGTAGAGTTTGAGTCAAAGTTATAAAGTTATAGATCCATCACCCAGATAGTGTGTATCGTATCCATTAGGGGTAAATTTACCCTGCCCCTCTGGCTAGGGTGTTGATCAGTTAGTTCCAATTTAATAGTGAGAACGTATGGTGTTTGCTTTTTCATTCCTGTGATACTTCACTTAGCAGGATGGTCTCCAGGTCCACCAAGTTGTTACAAAAGTTATGATTGAGTAGCACTCCGTGGTGTACACATACCACTTTTTATTAACCCACTCTTGTACTGATGGGTACTGGGGTTAGTTCCACATCTTTACAACTCTTAAATTGTGCTGCGATAAATATTAGCATGCATGTGTCTTTCTGACGAAAAGACTTGTTTTCCTTTGAGTGTGTATGCAATAGTGGGATTTCTGGATCAAACAGTAGATGTAATTTTGGTTTATTTTCCACAGAGTTTTTGCTAGTTTGCAATCCCAGCAACAGTGTGTAAATATTACTTTCTCTTCTCATCCACACCGGCATTTCTTGTTTGGGGACTTTTTGATGAAAGCCATTCTCCCTGGAGTTAGGTGATACCTCTTTGTGGTTTTGACTTGCATCTCTTTGGTGATTAGAGATGAGATGCTGAGCATTTATTCTGGTGTTCATTGGCCATTAGTTCATCTTCTCTGCTTGTGTTTGTGTCTTCTGCCCATGTTTTTAATGGGGCTGCTTGATGTTTTCTTGCTGATTTGCTTGAGATACTTATACTACTTAGACTCTGGTTATCAGCCCTTTATCAGATCTACAGCATGCAAACATTTTTTTCTCCTTCTGTGGGTTGTCTGTTCACTCTCCTGACTGTTTCCTGGGCTGTGCAGAAGCTTTTGGCTGTTGGAGGTAAGAAGTCTACTGGGCCTCTTTGCTTCCCTGTGCCTTTCTCACATGCCTTCCTCAGTAAGTGTGATCATTTTTGGCTTTTGATTTAAAATGAGAGAAGCATGACTCTTCCTTTCACTTTAACGCTCACAGGCCATTGTAAAGTTGTTCACTGGCGTAATTTCAATATGCTTGTGTCTAAGAAAATAGAAAGACATGAGGGAAAGGAGAAAGAATGAAGGAATGACCCTTCAGGGGAGCAGACAGAGTACACACATGTATTGATTATTTGCCACCTTATTTGAGCATAGTTCATGGTACCACAAGAGAATTATTGTAGTGACATCCGAGATCACGGGTTGTAGATCACCATTACAGATAATAATTAAAAAGTTGGAAGTACTGTGAGAATCACCAAAGTGTGACACAGAGACACAAAGTGAACACATGCTGTTGGAAAATGGAGCGAATGGACTAGATGACACAGGGTTGTCACAAACCTTCTATTCGTGAAAAAACAAAATATCTGTAGAGTCTAAATAAGCAAGGAATAATGAAATGAGGTATGATTACACAATGTGATGTCTTGATTTATGTGTACATTGTGAAACAGTTACTATAACCAATCTAATTCACATATCTTTCACCCTTATAGTCATCGTTTTTTTTGTGTGTGTGTGTGGCGAGAGCATTTAAGGTCTAATTTCTTAGTGAATTGCAAATATATCATACACTGTTATTAACTATAGCCACCATTTTATACATCAGATTGCCAGAATTTATTCATCCTGCCTAAGAGGAACATTGTTGTCTTTGGCAAACATTTCCCCATTTCCCCATTCCCGAATTTCTGGTAAACACCATTCTATTCTCTGCTTCTGTAAGTTCACTATTTTACAGTCTACTTGTAAGTGAGATCATGAAATATTTGTCTTTCCATGACTGGCTTATTTCAGCTAGCATAATGTCCTCCAAGTTTATCTATGTTATGTCAAATGATAGGTTTTCCTTTTTTTGTAAATCACTGAATAATATTTCCCTCTCTCCTTGTGTGTGTGTGTTTATCTTGTATTTTTTTCATTCATTCATTTTTTTTCATCCATTCATTTTTGAATGTATAACTAGGATGATTCCACATCTTGTCCATTATGAATAATGCTACAGTGAACATGTGGATTCAGGTATCGCTTTGAGATCCTGATTTTTGTTTCGTTCTTTAGGAGATATATACAGAAGTGAGATGGCTGCACAGTCATAGTACTCAATATTTGAGGGACCTCCATACTATCTTCCATAACAACTGTACCAACTTACATCCCCAACCACAGCATGTGAAGGTTTCCTTTCCTCAATATTCTTACCAGTATGTATCTTTTTGTCTTTTTGGTAATTACCATTTTCTAAGATGAGAGGTGATACCTCCTTATGGTTTTTTTGCATTTCTTTGATGATTAGTGAAGCTGAACTTTTTTTTCACATATCTGTTGGACATTTATATATCTTCTATTAAAAAATGTTTATTCAGGTCTTTATCCCATTTTGAATCAGATGATTTGTTTTCTTGGTGTTAAGTACCTTATACATTTTGAATATTTATCCCTTACCTGTTGTTCTAATACTTATCAATGTGACTGTTGATTTCCACAGCCAATCTGTTCTAGTTCAACTTCCCGGCTAAGAGCTGTGTAGGAAATAGGAGTAATCCTAAGCAATAACATGTCAGGCTCTCACTGTTCAGTAGTTACTTTCTAGATTGTCAAATACCTATTTAAAACTTTCAATAATTCAATAATTACTTTGTACATTGCATATTGGCATAGCTTTTATAATTATAATTTATATAATTATCTTGGATAATTTTTATAATTATCTTGGATATGTTCAGTTTTACCCTTACTGTTTTTTTTTTTTTTTTTTTTTTTTTTGCAGTTTTTGACTGGGGCTGGATTTGAACCCACCACCTCCAGTACATGGGGCTGGTGACCTAATCCTTGAGCCACAGGTGCCGCCCGTTACTTTTTTTTTTTTTTAACAGAAATTGCCAAGATCCTCACTTTGCCACATTGCAATATGTCTATGCCTTCAAAATCAGGAGGTTTTATAATAAAATTTTTGTTTACTAAGTTTAAATTGGTGTAAATTTATAATAATTTTTTAATATCCCTTAATTAATTTTTTCTTTTAGATTGATTCCTAATATTTCATTTTAAAAGGCATTTTTACTGGATTTTGATAGTAAATGGTAATTACTATCCTAGAATTCGGAGGGTTAATTTAAAGTTTTATTTATTTATTTTTGTCTTTTAAAAAGCCTTTTACTTAGAAATAATTTCAAATTTACAGAAAGTTGTAATAGTATAAAAATGTTTACCCTTCATTTGTGTTTGCTGATTGTTTTTTTTTTTTTTTTATTTACTAAATCAGAGATGCATACATTAGTGCAATCAAGGGGTACAATGTGCTAGTTTCATATACAATCTGAAATGTTTTCATCAAACTGTTTAACATACCCTTCAGGGCATTTTCTTAGTTATTGTATGAAGACATTTGTATTCTTCATTTAGTAAGTTTTGTCTGTACCCTTCTAAGATGTACCATAGGTGTGGCCCCACCAATTACCCTCCCTCCACCTCAACCTTTCCTCTCTCCTCCCTTCCCATATTCTTGTGCTATAGATGGGTTACAGCCTTCATATGAAACCTTTAAATTAGCTTCATAGTAGGGCTGAGTACATTGGGTACTTTTTCTTCCATTCTTCAGATACTTTGCTAAGAAGAATATGTTCCAGCTCCATCCATGTAAACATGAAAGAGGTAAAGTCTCCATCTTTCTTTAAGGCTGCATAGTATTCCATGGTATACATGCACCACAATTTATTAATTCATTCATGGGTCAATAGGCACTTGGGATTCTTCCATGACTTAGCAATTATGAACTGGGCTTCAATAAACATTCTGGTACAGATGTCTTTGTCACAATGTGATTTTTGGTCTTCTGAGTATATACCTAGTAAAGGAATTATAGGATCACATGGCTGGTCTATTTTTAGATCTCTAAGTACTCTCCAAACATCTTTCCAAAAGGAACGTATTAGTGTGCATTCCCACCAGCAGTGTAGAAGTGTTTCCTTTTCTCAACATCCATGCCAACATCTCTGGTTTTGGGATTTTGTTATGTGGGCTAATCTTCCTGGAGTTAGGTGATATCTCAAAGTAGTTTCGATTTGCATTTCTCTGATGATTAAGGATGGTGAGCATTTTTTCATGTGTCTGTAGGCTGTGGGCCTGTCTTCTTTGGAGAAGTTTCTCTTCAAGTCGTTTGCCCATCCTGAGATGGAATCACTTGTTCTTTTCTTGCTAATATGTTGGAGTTCTCTGTGTATTCTGGTTATTAAACTTTTGTCAGAGGCATAACTTGCAAATATTTTCTCCCATTCTGAGGGCTGTCTGCTTGATAAACTTACTATGTTCTTAGCTGTACAGAAGCCTTTTAGTTTGATCAGGTCCCAGTAGTGTATTTTTGATGCTGCTTCAATTGCCTGGGGAGTCCTCCTCATAAAATATTCACCCAAGCCAATTCCTTCAAGAGTTTCTCCTGCACTTTCTTCTAATATTTTGATAGTTTCATGTCTTAAGTTCAAATCTTTAATCCAGTGAGGATTAAATGGTGAGAGGTGTGGGTCCAGTTTTAGTCTTTTACAGGTTGCCAGCCAGTTCATTCAGCACCATTTGTTAAACAGGGAGTCTTTTCCCCACTGAATATTTTTAATTGGCTTGGAACCAGGCGAGGTTGCCCATTGTCTCCATTGCTCTTCAACATTGTAATGGAAGTTTTAGCCATTGCCATCAGGGAAGAAAAGACCCACATAGGGTCAGAAGAGATCAAACTTTCACTCTTCACAGATGATATGATTGTATATCGGGAAAACACCAGGGATTCTACTACAAAGCTTTTAGAAGTGACGAAGGAATACAGCAATATCTCAGGCTAAACAATCAACACCCATAAATCTGTAGCCTTTATATATACCAACAATAGCCAAACCGAAAAAACAGTCAAGGACTCTATTCCTTTTACAGTAGTGCCAAAGAAAATGAAATATTTGGGAGTTTACCTAACAAAGGATGTGAAAGATTTCTATAAAGAGAACTATGAAACTTTAAGAAAAGAAATAGCTGAAAATGTTAACAAGTGGAAAAATATACCATGCTCATGGCTGGGAAGAATCAACATTGTTAAAATATCTATACTACCCAAAGCAATATATAATTTTAATGCAATTACTATCAAAGCTCCATTGTCATATTTTAAAGATCTTGAAAAAATAATACGTTATTTTATATGGAATAAGAAAAAAACCTCGAATAGCTAAGACATTACTCAGAAATAAAAACGAAGCAGGAGGAATCACACTACCAGACCTGAGACTCTACTATAAATCGATAGTGATCAAAACAGCATGATACTGGCACAAAACCAGAAAGGTAGATGTTTGGAACAGAATAGAGAACCAAGAGATGAATCCAGCTACTTCCCATTACTTAATCTTTGACAAGCCAATTAATTTAAAGTTTTAAAATAAAATATGTTACCATTATAACCATGAAGGTATACCTGGATAGTGCTATTTTTAA
>CAUYRH010015978.1:0-20653 GCA_963574655.1 Perodicticus potto | reverse complement strand
TCAAGCGAGTCTCTTGCCTCCGCCTCCCAAGTAGCTGGGACTACAGGCGCCCACCACAATGCCTGGCCATTTTTTGGTTGCAGCCGTCATTGTTGTTTGACGGGCCCGGGCTGGATTCGAACCCGCCAGCTCAGGTGTACATGGCTGGTGCCTTAGCCCATTGAGCCACAGGCACCGAGCCGAAAGCTATGAAAGTTAATACTGTAACTAAGAAAATGCCGTGAAGGCTATGTTAACCTGCTTGATGAAAATATTTCAAATTATATATAAAACCAGCACTTTGTACCCCATGATTGCATTAATACATACAGCTGATTTAATTTAAAAAAAAAAACATTTGCAAATCACAGCACCAGTGACCCACATCCTTATCTTTATCAAGTGAAATGTAATTTAAACTTAGAGAAACTTGCACAACTATGATTCGTAATCAGAAGAGCTCAATAATAATTACAGCAGGTAGGCCAGGTACAGTGGCTCACATCTGTAATCCTAATACTCTGGGAGGCTGAAGCAGATGGATTACTTGAGCTCAGGAGTTTGAGACTAGCCTGAGCAAGGGTGAGACCCTGTCTCTACTAAAAATAAGAAAGTTAGTGGTGCATTGTGGCCCATCCCAGTAGTCCCAGCTACTAGTGAGGCCGAGGCAAGAGAATTGCTCAAGCCCACAAGCTTGAGGTTTGCTGTGATCTATGATAACACCACCATGGCACTCTACCCAGGGTGTCCCAGTAAGACACTGTCTCAAATAATAATAATATTTATAGTAGATAGTAACTGAATATAGATTATGACCATTTCATGTTTTATACATTACCATTTAGAATTTGTTACTTTTCAGAATAATGGCACTAAATATGGAAAGAGCCATCACACAAAAAGTGGAAATTAAGCTAATGAAAAATACCTTGTGTTACATTATTACACAAATGTTTTAAGCCTTTAAGACCTTCCACAAGGTATAAAGATGTGTCATGTGTACTTAGTAAACTGCTCGATAAATGCTACTGAGTGTGCATAAATGACTCTAGAAATTTGGTTTGTTACTGAGATAAAGAGTGAGATTCTACAAGCATGAGTCAGTGACTATGGTCTCATAATTAATGTACTTTTTGTAAAATTCTGGTTTCCATGCCATCTAGTTCTATCCCTAATTTTTCTCATCCATGGTCTCCCATTTTTTATAACAACATTATTCTACTTTCTGAAGCTTGGACTCCAACCATTCCATCTACTCAAATATTTATGATGATTCCTGAATAAGTACCACCGAATGTAATAAAAAATTTTGAGAAATCCCTGGATTGAAAGATTCTAGTGTGTAGAAAGTCATTAAAGTTTTCTTTTTGTTAATAATGTTTCTTGGTCGTCTATACTGGATTAGTCTGTTGCTGTTATTGCACAGGAAACTACATTTCCCAAAGTCCCCTTTTCTTTATGGTTCTGAGTACAAAAATCAATTTGCACAAGTTTTGGGAGGCAGAGAAGCACTCATCACCTTCTGACGATTTCATTGACTAGAATTAGTGAAAGACACAGGGGTTTTGATCTGTTCAATTTTCAAATTCTTAAGATATCATCTAAACTGCTGCAACAACTTACATCTGATCACATGTACATTCACCACAATTATTTGTTATGCCCCAATCTTTCAGCCTTTATGATGACCCATACCTACCACTAAGAATGGGATCTTTGTTGCCATGAATAATTTAATCCCAGCACCCCACTCTATTTCTTTCTTATGACTGCTTCGATACCAAATTTCTTACATTAGGTTCCTCCAGAAGCAAATCTTTAAAACAGCATTTGAATTGACCACCCAATGGACTATAACAAACTGGTCAATATATGGAAGTGGTCAATATAAGGAACTAGGCCTACTGTGTTGATATGTACATGTGGTGCTTGTCCAACCTATGAAAATTAGGTCATCTTAAGGAGTTGGTCAATGTAGAGACATGGTCCACTATGGAGGTTCTACTGTAGTTTACTTGGGATATACAAGAAACATAGGTAGAGAAGAAGGGATGTGATATAGAAAATATCAAGTGTTCACAAGGGTGTGAGGAAAAAGGAGTTCTTTTCTGCTGGGGGTGAAAACTGACAAAAACATCTTGAGAGTAATCTGGCAAAAGCAAGTAAATTTTTAAAAGTTCAAATCATATAACCCAGCAAATGTCACTTCCAGGTGTATAACATAAAGCATTCTCCACCTATGTATAAGGAAATGTTTGTAATTACATTCCTTATAGAATCATTGTGATAAAAAATCGGAAACACTCCTCGAATAAAGAAATGACAAAATCCTTTCATCTTCTACATGAATAAAATAGGTGAACTTTCTGTTTCTGTTTCTCTGGAAACTAAATAAAAATAGAATGTTGACTGTATTACTAAAGAACACTGCTATGATAAAAATTGCCCTGATTGATAAATTGCTCCTGAACTCTAAGTGGACTGTGAATACTTGGTAGGCCCCATAGCTTTGGGGAAATGATTTTTGTAACTTACAGGAGATATTAGTTCCCATTTTGGATAAGAGGTTTCTAAGTCTGAGTGGCCTATTTGGTCTTGCTTTCTCACACCTGAGCACTTAATGTGAGAGAAAGGAAGAGAGCAGTCACAAAAAGAATAGTCCATGAAATACTGTGTGGACGGACAGCTGAGGGAACTCCCCTTAAAAATACTTCTGGCATAATGGAAGCCAGTATCTGTATGGCCTATTGAGGTTTACAATTTCATTGTCTAGTTGAAAGTAAGATTATTACTAATTGCACTACACAATTCAGACTTCCATCAAGAAGGGATATATGGTCTATTTATAAAATGAGATAATATACAGCAATGACAAATGATGAAACACATTTATATATTTTTCTGTATCTCAAAAATATTTTTAGTGAGGAACGCAAATTTTACAATTACACTTACAATGGGATAGCTTCCAATATAAATTTTAAAAACATAAAATATAGCATCATGCATTGTTTGAAACATATGTGTATTATAAAAACATGGATTTTAGAAAATTCATAATAAGTTTATTTTGAGAAAGAGAGGGAGGAAATGAGATTAAAGAGAAAAATAAGAATGATGACAATTTTATCTATAATGTTTATTTATTTTTTAACACTTTGAACTTCATATTGGGGCATAACAATATTTATTAAAATGAAGAGAGATGAATATGTAATATTATTGTTAAGATATTATAATTTATTCACATGGCAAACATAATTATGTTTTAAATATCTTTAATATAATTATGTATTATTTTTAAATTGTCACACTTGTAAAATAATCATATGAAGAAAATGACTTTGACATCTGAGGCAAGGTTACTGATATGAAGATGAAAAATACTTTCCCAATTACATGAAATCCTTTGTCAGGAGTTATTGTTCATCAATATTACGCTTCAGTTTGGAATTGAAAGAAATTGGCATTTCTTTCACTCATACCTACTATATAAGGTACCTATATAACATCATTGTGAAACACAGAGCTGAATTGTGTTCTTAAGTTTCAAAGATAATCAGCTTCTTAGACATACTAGAGAAAATAATCTGAAGAACAAAACATATTAAATAAGAATGAATTTCTTATGAATAATTTTGTATAGATACCTCATTCATAAATAACTATATCAATAGTTCACAAATAACTATAGATCACAAATAACTATATCAATATGACTTAAAAATAATGCTGATTTCTATTGGTGTCTCCTTTGCCTAAGGTAAATCACTGGACACAATCCACCATTATTTTCTGTATTTTAATAATTCCCTTAACCTTAGTCTCTTGCCCATGACAGCATCAGGAAGCACAAAACAAAAAAGTATAACATTCTTCTTCCCCCTTTTCCTTTCAAAGTTGCCATTAACATCCAAAGCTTCGGGTTCTCAAGAATACAAAGTCTTCAAGGCCTGGTTAATATCTTACCTCCTCCAAGATGTCCTCCATCTCAGAGACAGAGTTAGGAGTTAGTCACTCTCTCTTCTCTAGACTCCCACTATTTGCCCCACACCACTCCTTTATCACTAATCACATTGTGACTATCTTTTGCAGTGTCTATATCCCTCCTATAGACCGTGAGCTTCTTTGAAGCTAGAAAGTGTCTTGTGTAAGTCTAGACACTAACACAGTATCTGGCTCAAATTTTTAAAAAGAACCAGTACTGAGGGCCAAATTGAAGTGGATATTCCTGATCTTCAAAATACCTAGTACCTCGCATATCACTAATGCTTAAAATTCTACCTTTCCACACTTGGCTTACGGCACTCACCATTGCTAAAGTCTACCTCTAGAATGGGCCAGTAGAGGTCATAGTCATTTTACCAAGGTTTTTCCAAAGGAATATTTTTAAAATGCATTTTAATCACTAGGCTGTTTTTAGGGAAATGAAGAAAACAGGCATTATTACACTGCATTGGCAGAGACTTTGTTTTTCCTTCATTATACTTACGTGTCATCTTGGTAGGTAAAAATGAGGTAACTCATTATTTAAAAAAAAGAATAAAAAGGTTTATCACTCTATTCCTTAAAGCCAGAGGAAAGTGATACATCTATCACATTCCTTTTGACCTTTTAATTCTCATTGCAATACTTAACCCATGCCTATTCGGGGATCAGACATTGTTAAACTTTTCACATCAATAATTATAGCAATTTTCAACAGATGAGAATCAATGTCTAATATCCCAACTTTGAAAACATCTGAAATACAATAATAAGAAAAAAGAAGACAAAAAGAGCATTGGCAAAAGTTACTATCCCACCAGTTTTGAAGATTTCTGAAGTAGACTTGCAGAATTTAAGATACTAAAAGAATAAGAATCAATTGTTATAACTGGGAAAAATAAAATCAGCCTTACTGTAAAATAAATAGAACTTGGCATCTAAATTTAGCATCTCCTCTCTCCTTAACAGTCTTTTAAAAAATACTGAAGAATTTGAGTTATTCACTCTTCTTTCTTTGATATTCCCATAAATTATTAAAATCTACCTGAACATTATATACTATTATACTATTATACTGAGAGGAGCCAGGAAAAAGACTCTAAGGAAACTACCATAAAATGACCAATTTGGAAAGGCAGTTAAATATCCAAGAAGATACGCCTACAAAAGGTGGCTCACTTTTGTTTGAATCACTGAAGGTTAAAATGAATGAAAAGCAAAACTCGCCTGTGCCATGTCATGACACAATACCCATAACCAACCATTAAAGTATATCAGCCTCAAGCTAGCTCACTTAGCATGTTTCCGAGACACTCCATACTGTGAAGTAAGAACACCATGGCTTCTACTTTGTCAGAATTCAAAATCGTTTAGACAGTCACCCTCCCTAATATCTCACAGTTTGTGTTCAGCTCCCCCTGCAGTCTCAAGCACTGTGATACTCAGAGCACAGAAGTACACAGCTGAGTCACTCCAATGGACAGGGTGTTTCCTCAGGTTGAAGGAAGATTCACTCTTCCTAAATTCAGCCTCAAATCCATTGATGCCTTTAACAAAAGGATCCCCTGAGAAGTATCTGAGGAGAAGCTTAAGGCCTTGGCCAGGGTACTGGACATACCAGTAGAGATAAACAGTTGCACTGTATGAATAGTTGCATCCCAACTCCAGAAAGTCTCCTTCAGAAACAGTGACAGGGCTGTCCTGCTGGGTCACAGACTGTGCTCTGGCAAATCCTGAAAAATCAATGTTGTATCAGTGAAAGCAATGTAGGCTTGTCTATGACAAGTATTTGAATCAGAAAACAATTAACTTCTGTACAATGTGGGACTATAATTGAATATTACTCACTCAGGCCAAAAATCATCCCCAGTACTGCCAGGAGCAACAGGAGCATGACTGAGCAGGGAAGATGCCGTGGTGTCTTTCTGGAAATTCTTCTCCTGAGAAATCAGGAAAATGGCTATGGAACCCAGTTCTTGGAAACAGGAGGTGTGAGGAAGTTTGGGCTAGTCAAGTCCCTCCTTTCTGTGAAAAGACAAAAACTGCTGAGGTGATCTTGAGTGCTTTCTGATCTCTGATTCTCCTCACTCATCGTGTCTTCAAAGAACTAAAGGAGGGTGCTTCAGTCAGCCAGCCAGAAGGAGGGGCTGATCAGATGAAAGTGTTGATCAGAAATGGAAAGGGGGATCTCTAGTTTGTGAAACATCGCCCTCTGGAGGTCAGATGCAGGACGGAGTCCACAGGCTCACCACAGAAAGCTATTAGGAGCTTTTCTTCTGTTTTGAAATTGTGTAGAAAACTTCCCCTCAACATGTTTCTTTCTTCCCTGCTCTGTATTAAGGCATCCTTTCTAGTACATTACATGAATCCACAAGCAATTTAAAAAATGAGGACTGTAAAAGAGAGGAGAATTTACCTTCCAAAGAAAATGATCATACAATAAATCTATTAGATTTTGGACTCCACCAGCACCTTTGTGTAAAAGCAGTGGAGTCTTTACATAAAAACATTCAGATCAACTTTCCTAGGCTGAGTGTCAGATGACTTTGTAGCAGTGAGCATCACATGTGTTAGGATGCAGAGATGAATTGTTTTTGACTGCCAAAATTAAAAATAAGATCAGATCTACAAAGTAACAGGTAAGAACAAGTGTTCTCAGCAAGCAAAATGAAGTAAAAATGTCATTGTCTACTTTAAAGAAAATTGCAAATATTCAGTGGTTTTGCATCAATAATAGGAGATAAGAAAGTAAAATAACATTGACATCTGGTCACAACATAAGTGGAATATTCCACTCAATTCTATGTACCACATCTTTAATGAAACATTGATAAATTTTAGTATCTACATTTGAAGCTGAGCAGACTGAAGAAGGCATTCACAAATAAAACATAAATAATTTTTGACAAATTTAAGGATATTTGCATTAACCCTAGAATCCTAGAAGGAGTACCACCACTAGACCAGAACTAATCGCCTAAGCCCAGGAGTTGGAGGTTGCTGTGAGCTGTGTGATACCACAGCACTCTACCGAGGGTGATAAAGTGAGACTCTGCCTCTACAAAAAAGTAATAATAATAATAAAATAAAAATAAAAACATTTCTGAGAAGAATAAAAGACATGGAAGCAGTTTGATCATGATATCTGACATAGGCAATCAGCAATGCTACTAAAGTGAAAGCCAGGTCTTAAAAAATAAGAGCAGTGTTAATTGTGGCCAACAGCAAAACCAATCTTTGGAAAGAAACCCTTTCTTCCTACCCACTTAAGCTTGTAGATCCCTGGGGCTCAAAGAGTGATATCACACCAAGCGATCAATATCAGGGGAAATGGGAATTGAATAGAAAAACAAGCTGCCTCCCCTGGAGCAGATAGGTTCTTTTTCTAAAGGGAGAAAGCCTTTTTTCCAGGGAGGTGATTGTTTCTAGCAAGATAACACCAAATCTGTCCTCTGGATCCCCATTTTTTTGCTTCTTTTGCCTATATGTTGTCTCTTACATGTGAAAATTTGTTGTTTGCCATTTTATTTTTATGTTGATACTTGTTTTTAATTTTCCAATCAGGCTATTGCTCTGTTGCCCTAGCTAGAATGCAATGGCATAGCAGTAGCTCACTGCAACTTCAAACTTCTAGACTAAAGGTGAATCTCCTGCTTCAGCCTCCCAAGCAGCTGGGACTACAGGTGCACACCACCACATCTACCTACATTTTTAAATTTTTTCTAGAGACAAGATCTGGAAATATTGTCCAAGCTGGTATGAAACTCCTGGCCGTAAGTGGTCCTCCCACCTCAGCCTTCCAAAGTGCTAGGATTACAGGCATGAGCCAGTATGTCTGGCCAGTTTCACACTTTAAATGTCCATGAACACCTCCCCTAATGTGCATAATGCAATGGTACATTTCAAAACTATTAAGAAAAGAGGATAATTGTCTTATCACAACAAATGAGTAAGCAAGGTGACGGATGTGTTAATCAGCTCGATATAAGCATTTCACATTGCATATCAAATCAGTACACAGAACCCCATAAATGCATCAATGTACATGGTTATAATTTAATTTAAAAAAATTACAACTCTCAATAAAATCCTTTCTTAGTGAAACAAAAAATAAATAAATAAATAAATATAAATGTTCATGAATAATGCTTTGGATTCTGGATCCCAACCAGCCATATCTGCTCCCTGCCTATCTCTCCAAAATCCTCACTGATAAAAGTGCAAAGAGATGGAGGTGGAGCTAAACAGGGGAGGAGAAAAGGGGAGGGAGTTTTTTTAAAAATGGGCACAATGAGATAGGGTAAGGAAGACTCCAGGCAACTCAGGATTGTGGGCTTTGCTCAGAAAGGTCCCTTCCAGGGCACATGGAAGCAGCAGGAGACTGCAGGACCACAGGAGGAGGATGAAAGCAGTGGTGAAAGGGCAAGCGTTTTCATTTGATCCTAGGACACCAGCTGTGGTAGCTGTGGGCATCAGCAACTACAGTAGGAGTGAGAGTGTACAGACAGGGAAGGCCTTCCTTATGGGGTTTTTTGGACTTGGCACCTAGTTGAGTTACCTTGGGAGACTTGGATAAGTGAGCAAGTGACTTTGAACAGGGATAGGGACTGACCAAATGGGGCAAAGCAGATGTTTCAATCTTCAGCTGCAGGAGTGTGCAGCCATTGTAGGAAGGTTGCCTTGAAGTCTTGGCCCTTAGGGTCCTAGAGCAAGGCCATTCAGTCACACCTGACAAGTAGGTAGCCACTTCCAGAGTGATCTGAGCAACACATCCTTTCCTGGGATATTCCTGCTTAGCCGAGGGACATGGTTTGGAAAGGTTCAGGCGTGTATATTAAGTGGCCTGAGGAGAGATCCAGGCTCCCAGTTTGGTGGGGTTGGGGGGCAAAGAAGTCACCACATGCTTTCAGTCTCCATCTTATACAGCTGTATTGCGATTAACATCTCATATCCCAAAAGATCACTTGTTGCCCAGGTAATATTCAGAAAGAGATATATACATAGTTTTTATTTCCTTTTTTGTTGTTGTTATTGTTGTTGTTGTTGTTGAGGTTGTTATTGTTAGTTTGTCTGATTGTTTTTTCTTTTCAAAAAAATTTTTCTTTTTTTTTTTTTTTCAAATTTTTTACCCCAGGTTTTTCTTTATTTTTTTAATCTTCATGATTCTTGTGTAAATATATTTTTTCATTGTTGCCTTTTTTAATAATAAAAACTTCATTTTTGCTAGTTTTTCTGCCCTTGATATTTGTTTTTTCACCCAATTTTATTTCTTAAGGTTTTTTGTTTGTACATTTTGCTTTGATTTATAGTATTTATGTTTTTCTTCTCTATATCGTGGAGGTAGGGTCCTGTGTCTGCTCAGGATGGCAAAGAGCTACAGACACCAAGGGACCCACAAAACCCAGACTTCTGAGAGGTTGGGATTTGTGAAGGTGGATCACAGCACCCTGCTATACATGACTATTACTCCTGTCTCTCTCTTTCTGTTCCTCCCTTCTTTTTGCAATCTTCGCTTTTACTCATTTCCTCTCTTTTCTCTTGTCTCTTTTCTCTCTCTCTCTCTTTTTCTATCTTTTATCCCTTCTTTCTCTTCTTATCCTTTTAGGCAAAGGACACTTCAACACCTTTGGTCAGAGGTATAGTAACTTAAAGAGCAAGAGGAAGTGAAAGGAAAAAGTAGAGCAAGGAAATAGACAAAAAGAAAACACTCATGAGGAAGACACAGCAGAAAAATCCTGGCAACGTGAAAAACCAGACCAGAGCAACTCCCTCAAGGGATCATGAGGTAGCTATTGCAGAAGATTCCACCTATAAAGAAAAATTAGAAATGACAGAAGGGGAATTTAAAATATGGATGGTAAAAACAATGAAAGAAATTGCTGAGAAAGTGGAAAATAACCAAATGGAAATCCAAAAATGATTCAAATAAGAGATGAAAAATATGAAGAATATAGAAAGGTTATAGTGGAGCTTAAGAAATTGAAGCAGTTCATTAGGGAGCTTAAAGATGCAGTAGAAAGTATAAATAACAGACTAGACCATGCAGAAGAAAGAATCTCAGAGGTAGAGGATAAAGACAAAAAAGGAGATAAAGAAAGCAGAACATTCACTGACAGAAGTATGAGACTTCTTGAACCATTCAAACATATCCCAGAAGGGGAAAAAGAACACCCCAGAGGTATAAAACCTACTAGAGGGTATCATAAATGAAAATTTCCCAAATATCATCAATGATTCTGACATACTCCTTTCAGAGGGATATCAAACCCAAGGCCATCTCAACTCAAATCTAGCTTCTCCAAGACACATTGTCATGAACCTGTCCAAAGTCAAGACAAAAGAGAGGAGTCTGCAAGCCACCAGGCATAAGCATCAATTGACCCACAAGGACAAATCCATCAGGGTGACTGCAGACTTCTCAAATGAAACTTTTTAAGCCAGAAGACAATGGTCATCTACCCTAATCTACTTAAACAAAACAGTTTCCAGCCCAGAATTCTACATCTTGCTAAGCTAAATTTTAAAACTGATGGAGAAATCAAATCTTTTTCTGATATACAAACATTGAGGAAGTTTGCCACACAAGACCAGCTCTACAGGAAATACGTAGACCTAATCTACGCACTGACTGTCACAATGAACAACTAGCAAACTAAACACCTACAAACTGATGGACAAAACCCAGCTTCCATAATGATGCAAAAGATAAAACTAAGCAATGGACTTTCACAAAATAAGATGAAAAGAAATCCACCACACTTATCAATTATCTTAATAAATGTTAAAGGATTGAATTTCCCACTGAAGAGAAATAGGCTGGCTGATTGGATAAAAAAAAAAAAAAGCCATTTATTTATTGTCTGCAGGAGACACACCTAACCTTGGAGGACAAATTAAAACTCATGGTTGAGGGATGGAAGACAATTTTTCAAGCAAATGGAATTCAGAAGAAAAGAAGGGTCTCAATCTTATTTTCAGATACAAGTGGATTTAAAGCAACTGAAGTCAAAAAAGACAAAGATGGACACTTCATATTGGTCACGGGAACAATACAACAAGAAGACATTTCACTTCTAAATATGTATGCACCCAACTTGAATGCTTTCAGATTCTTGAAACAGACCTTGATTAGTCTGAGCCACATGATATCCTATAACACCATAATAACAGGGGACATTAGCACTCCTCTTACAGAGCTGGACAGATCCTCTAAAAAGAAACTAAACAAAGATACAAGGGAAATAAATGTGACCCTAGAGCAACTGTGCTTGATAGATGTATATAGAACACTCCATCCCAAAGCTAAAGAATATACATTCTTATCATCAGCCCATGGAAGATTCTCCAAAATAGATCGTATCCTAGGACACAAATCAAACCTCAACAAAATCAAAAGAATTGAAATTTTAGCATTACTCTTCTCTGACCACAAGGCAATAAAGGTGGAAATCAACTCTAACAAAAACATTCAACCCCACACAAAGGCATGGACATTAAACAATCTTATTCTGAATGATATTTGGGCTCAGGAAGAGATAAAAGAGGAAATTACTAAGTTCCTTGGGCAAAATAACAATGAAGACACAAGCTACCAAACCTGTGGGATACAGCAAATGCAGTCCTAAGAGGAAAATTTAGGGCTTTAGATGCCTACATCTGAAAAACAGAAAGAGAGCTCATCAACAGGCTCACAAATCATCTTATAGAATTGGAAAAAGAATAATCTAAGCCTAAACCCAGCAGAAGAAAAGAAGTAGCCAAAATTAAGTCAGAGATTAATGAAATTGAAAACAAAAGAATCATTCAGAAAATTAATGAAACAAGGAGTTGGTTTTTTGAAAAAGTCAATAAAATAGATAGACCTTTGGCCAGACTAACTAGAAATAAAGAAGTAAAATCTCTAGTAACCTCAATCAGAAATAATAAAGGGGAAATAACAACAGATGCCACAGATATACAAGAGATCATCTCTGAATGCTACAAGAAACTCTATGTCCAGAAATTTGACAATGTGAAGGAAATGGATCAATATTTGGAATCACACCCTCTCCCTACACTTAGCCAGGAAGAAATAGATCTCCTGAACAGACCAATTTCAAGCACTGAGACTAAAGAAACAATAAAAAATCTTCCAACAAAATAATGCCCTGGTCCAGATGACTCACACCAGAATTCTATCAAACCTTCAAAGTAGAGCTTATTCCTGTACTTCAGAAATTATTCCAAAAAATTGAGGAGGAAGGACTCTTCCTCCAACACATTATACGAAGCAAACATCACCCTGATACCAAAAACAGGAAAAGACCTAACTAAAAAGGAGAATTTCAGACCAATTTCAATAATTAATATAGATGCAAAAATTCTCAACGAAATCCTAGCCAATAGATTACAATTTATCATCGAAAAAGTCACACATCATGCTCAAATAGGTTTCATCCCAGGGATGCAAGGCTAGTTTAACATATGCAAGTCCATAAACTTTATTCACCACATCAACAGAAGCAAAAACAAAGACCATATGATCCTCTCAATAGATGCAGAAAAAGCATTCAATAAAATCCAGCATCCTTTTCGAAAGAGAACACTGAAGAGTATAGGCATATGCGGCACATTTCTTAAACAGATCAAAGTTATCTACGACAAACCCACATTTAATATTTTACTGAATGGAGTAAAACTGAAAGCGTTTCCACTTAGGACTAGAACCAGATAAGGTTGTCTGCTGTCACCATTACTATTCAACATAGTGCTGGAAGTTCTAGCCAATATAATTAGGCAAGACAAGCAAATAAAGGAAATCCAAATGGGAGCAGAGGAGGTCAAACTCTCCCTCTTTGCTAATGCTATGCTCTTATACTTAGAGAATCCCAAAGACTTGACCACAAGAATCTTGGAAGTCATCAAAAAATACAGTAATGTCTCAGGATATAAAATCAATGCCCCAAGGTCAGTAGCCTTTGTATTCGCCAATAACAGCCAACATGAGAGGCTAGTTAAGGACACAATTCCTTCCATCATAGCTTCAAAGAAAAAGAAATACCTAGGAATATATCTAACAAAAGAGATGAAGGACATCTATAAAGAAAATTATGAAACCTTAAGAAAGGAAATAGCAGAGGATATTAACAAATAGAGGAACATACCATGCTCATGGCTGGGAGGAATCAACATTGTTAAAATGTCTATACTTCCTAAAGCAATCTACTGATTCAATGCCAGCCCTATTAAAATACCAACATTGTATTTTCAAGACTTGGGGAAAAATGATTCTTTGTTTTGTATGGAACCAGAAAAAAACCCATATAGCTAAAGCAGTTCTTAGTAATAAAAACAAAGCTGGGGGCATCGCCATACCAGATTTTAGGCTGTACTACAAAGCCACAGTGGTCAAGATGGCATGGTACTGGCACAAAAATAGAGACATAGATATTTGGAATCGAATAGAAAACCAGGAAATGAAACTAACATCTTACAACCACCCAATCTTCGATAAACCAAACAAGAACATACACTAGGGGAAAGACTCTTGATTCAATAAATGGCACTGGGAGAACTGCATATCCACAGGTAAAAGACTGAAATTGTACCCTCATCTTTCTCCACTCATAAAAATTGATTCAAGATGGATAAAGGACTTAAATTTAAGGCATGAAGTGATAAAAATCCTCAAAGAAAGCATAGGAAAAACACTGGAAGATACTGGCCTGGGGAAAGACTTAATGAAGAAGACTTCCCTGGCAATTGCAACAACAACAAAAATGAACAAATGGAACTTAATTAAACTCAAAAGCTTCTGTACAGCTAAGGAGACAACAATCAAAGTAAATAGACAATCTACACAATAGGAAAGGATATTTGCATATTTTGAATTAGACAAAAGCTTGATAGCTAGGATCTATAGAGAACTCAAATTAATCCACATGAAAAAGCCAATAATCCCATATGTCAATGGTCAAGAGAGATGACTAGAACCTTTTCTAAAGAACACAGATGAATGGCTAGCAAACATGAAAAAATGCTCATCGTCCCTAATTATTAGAGAAATGCAAATTAAAACCACCCTGAGATATCATATAACCCCATCAAGAATGGCCCACATCACAAAAATCTCAAAACTGCAGATGCTGGTGTGGATGTGGAGAGAAAGGAAAACTTTTACACTGCTGGTGGGACTGCAAACTAATACAACCTTTTTGGAAGGAAGTATGATGAACCCTCAAAGAACTCAAGGTAGACCTCCCATTTGATCCTGCAATCCCATCACTGAGCATCTAGCCAGAAGAAAAAAATCCTTTTACCATAAGGACACTTGCACTAGACTGTTTATCACAGCTCAATTTACAATCACCCAAATGTGGAAACAGCCTAAATGCCCACCAACCCAGAAATGGATTAACAAGCTGTGGTATATGTACACCATGGAATACTATTCAGCCATTAAAAAAGTTGGAGACTTTACATCCTTTGTATTAATATGGATGGAAGTGGAACACATTATTCTTAGTAAAGCATCACAAGAATGGAGAAGCATGAATCCTGTGTACTAAATTTTGATATGAGGATAATTCATGACCTAGTACATGGTGGGGGATGAGGGAAGAGGAGAACAGAGAAAGACAAGGAGGGAGGGGGATAGGTGAAAGTAAGAGCAGAAAGAGGGAAAGAGGGACAGGGGTGGGGTCTCGGTGTGTGACACGCCTTATGGAGGCAAGATACAATTGTAAGAGGGACTCTACCTAACAAACGCAGTGTAACAATCGAATACAAAACCAGGAAATGAAACTAACATCTTACAACCACCTAATCCTCGATAAAGCAAACAAGAACATACACAGGGGAAACTATAACTATACAAGTTATTCTGTACTTCTGTATTCTATACAACTGTAACTAATCAACTATACAAGAGTTTCTTGTACTTTGCCGAGTTCATGACTTATGACTCTTTGACAATATGGTGTGGTCATCCATTTATAAGATGAATAATAGCAAGGAATACAGGTGAATTTTTTTTTTGGCGATTATTGGCCGGGGCTGGGTTTGAACCCACCACTTCTGGCATGTGGGGCCAGTGCCCTACTCCTTTGAGCCACAGGCGCTGCCCACAGGTGAATTTTTTATCCTTATCACCATCAGCACCATTATCTGATGTTCAGGTTAGAAGGGTCTCAAAAATGTTTGGACTAGTTTTTCATGTGGTGGAATGTATTTGTTATGCTTAAGTGGAATGTGTTAACTTCATATATTTCTCAAGCTGTTCCAAGCAAATCACAAAAACTGTGCAGAATTAATGTCTTTCAAGAAGCAAATCCTCTTTCCTTGCTCTACACATTCTTCAGGGAGTTTCTTGGTTCTAGAGGGGAAAAAGAGACTTGTTTGAATTTCAGAGCTGAGAGAAACTTCAGAAATTATATTTGTAAGACCATTATTTTCCAATGGGTAAATGGAGACCAGCACTTAGAGTGACTCAAAGTCCTATAGTCAATGTCAGTTGAACTGAGACTGCAAGATGGCTTCCCTACTCTGTCCAACATACATTGTCCCTGTCAGATAAGCTCCACCTTATTTTACTGGAAGCTGTAGTAAGCCTTTGGGGACAGCACAGCAACCAGCTTTGTTGACTGTCTGAGGCTAAGCAGGGTTTGGGGGCAGGAAGTGGCTGCCAGGGCACTGTTGTGTGTCTGCAGCACAGAGATAAGTGGCTGAGTCTGCAGGCTGGGAAGCTCTGATACAAAAGGAGCTCTGTTTAAGGGTGGTATCAAAGGTGACCCTCCATCTTCCTTTCTGTTTTTCATGTTCATTTTCACGTATCAGTAGCAAGAAGACAAGGCCTCTTCCTGGATCTTGTCGGTACCACTGAAACAATGTTGGAGAATAACTTGTATAGTTACAGGTCAGAGAGGCCATTTCCCCTTCATGGATGCTGAGGCCCTGAGAATCCTGTTCTATCTTTTGGCTGGTCACCCCTAGAAAGAAACATAATGCCAGAAACAAGAGGTTTAGTAACTACGCTGACAATTGTTTAGAATCCATTTTCTTCCCACAGCCCCAGACAGAACCAAAGATGAAGCAGAGTGGATAATGGCTCTTCTCCATTCTGCACACTATGTCCCTGGATCTCTCTGTCCCCATCACCAGGAAACCACCAACTCACAGTCCACTTGAAGTGACAAAATCACTAAAACACCTCCCAGGAATGGCTCCATTCTTTTCCCCAAGAGTGGCCTGAAACGTGGTGCACTCAGCCTCCTCAGTCAACGAGCCATTCTATTTAGTTTGGTGGGTGTTACTGAGATTCTTCTATCCCTAGGAAGAGGTTTCAGCCTCTCAACTCAGCCAATCAGTGAGAAGTCTGTTCAGCCCCTCACGAACACACACTAGCCTAATCCAACTATATGCTGTGAACTTTTGTTTCCTGTCTGAGAAAGGCTCTGAGGCATAGGAAACACTGCCTCCTGGTGTTCAGAAAACTATTACAATAATGGAGCAGAGATGATAAAGCTTAAAGTGCATGCAAGTTGCCTAGGGATTTTGTTATCATGCAGACTCTTGTTTCATTAGGTCTGGGGTGGGGCTGGATAGTCTATATTTTTAACAAACTTACTGGTAATGCTGATGCTGCTGGTTCTCAGACCACATTTGTAAGTAGCAAGTGTAGGAGGATGCTAGTTGAGTCTTGGTATATAAAACGGAATTTGCTTTACTGCATATTAATTCTGAATTAATACAGTATGAATGATCAGGTTTCCAAGGTCTCCATTCCATTGCCTAGTGGAACTATTCTATTGGTCCCACTACAGTTGCCAAAGGATGTCATGTGCTCTAAATGACATAAACATAGGAGAAAGCATGGCTAAGTGCTAGGAATCTTCCTCAGATCGAGGGAGTGAGCTACCTGGCATTATTAACAAAGTAGAAAAGAAATAAATTATGATGTATACAATCAGGGGACAGTTATCCTTCTGAAATAGCTTTAAATATCCTCTCAGAGGATATTATGCATAAACAGAGGAAAAACCCTTTACTGATTTGAGTTATTGCTTCATTTAAACTGAATGTCCACTTGCTATAGCCCAACAAGATCAAGAAGAAAGAACTTTTGATGTCAAAACAGTACTTTTCTTGCCTGTGGAGAAACCAATAGGAGTAAAAAGGGGAGGCTCACTTTTAGTTTTTACATAAATTTGAAAGTAGAAAATATTCAGGATAGGATATAATATTAAGTAGAAATAAGTTAAAATGTAAATCTCTATAATCCCAGTTTTTAATTTAATGAAGAAGGAATACCAAAGGTTAGCCATAAATTGTCTGGGTGACAGGATTACAAATGACTTTAATTTTATATTTTACTGTTTTTTCCTATATCATATCATTAATATCATTATAGTTGGAAAAGTTAATAAATACTAATACTAAAAGATAGGAGATTCCGTAAAGAAGGGTATTCCCTGACACTGATATCAAGATGTCCTTGTTAGGGGAGAAACCTGAAAGGGACCCATAAAGTCAACCTGAGGAGCAGGACATTTATCTAAGAAATCACTAACTCCCCAAAACAGTTCAATCAAAATTTTCTAAAATCTACTAGGTCATTTTGAAATTGACTTTTTAGGATGTTGTATAATGTCTATACATTAAAAATACAATACAGCAAGATCCCTGATACGAAAGTCAGTGCCCCCCAAAAAGAAGGTGGCTTCAGCGTCAGTCATAGGTTTGGGTACAGGCTGCAGGTGCCTGAGAAGCAATGTGTACTCGTTGCACAGAAGAAGACAGCTGAGTCTCCAGGTTGGGTGTCTGAGATGTTCAGAGAGAGATGTTTTTCTGTCTTATTCAAATGGACAGAGAGTCTTCCTTCTTGTTTCTTCTCCGCATTTGAAAGAACAGTCACAAGCGAATGGAGACCTCCAGGTCCTTGCTTATACCAGTAAAAGTAGATGGATGCACCTTCTGTGTAAGTGCAGTTGATAACAGAGCTGTGTCCCTCTCGGACACTCAGGAAAGGACTCCGTTTTACCTCTTCTCCTCTACTCGTGCCTGCACAGAAGGAAAAATCAGACAAGATCATCAAGTTGTCATTCTCCAGAGTTTTCTCCCTTTAGTATTAATAGTAACTTTTTTAGCAGTAGTAATTTCAGGCAATCTTAAAAAAGGCTTATCTCCTAATGAATATGTACTAAACATCCTGTTCTCCAAAAGCTCTCAACTCACAATCTAGCTGCAGCCAGAAAAACAATAACCAAGATCCAGTTAGTGTCTTCATAGTTCTCCCCACTGGAACCTGTAATATCCAGACAGGAGAGCTACTTCTATTACCAGATAATCTCTTCTTTTCCCCCAAAGCACTGTCTACACACGTGCCTGCCTCTGTCCTCAGCCTACTCTCACAGAAGTCAACCACCCAAAAGGACCCTCACATACCGCTTTCTGCATCAACAGAGATGCTCTGCCACCTTGTGGTCGGAACCCCAAAAGCTAAAGTAGTTGGTCAAATCCTCTTTTATTTTCCATCTGTGAGAGATTCTAACACCAAAAAGCAACAAAAGATCAAATAAAGTTCCCAGTGTGCCTCCAATCAGGAATTATCACGATTAGCAGAAAGCAAACATAGTGCAAATGTAGGTTTCAGAAGGTCATTTCTTCTCAGCCCACTACTAAGTTGTTTTAAATAAATTTGAACAATTTAGAGATTCTCCATGTTTATTCAACAACAGACTTAGTTTATTTGAAAAGAAAAAATGCCATAATTCAGTCTGCAAAGCAATTGAGCAATCAAACTCCTCACCCTTCTACTACTTTTGGAATTGGCCAGAGAATCGATCAGTGAAATCAACTATCTTGGTTCAGCTCTCATTCAGGAAAACTCTTTGTAAAGGTAGCACTGAGGCACAAAGATTGGCATAAAATAGGTTCACTAGGCATGTCAGATGCACACTATTGCAGGGCCTGCTTCTCCAAGCCTGGTCTGGTTCCTGATCTTGCCATTCCCAAGAAATTGAAAATGCCATGGTCAAACCATCAATCTTCTTTTAGTAACACAGACTAACATTACACAGTAAAAGATGAAAAGGAGGGAGACAGGCTTCCATGAATTAACAGAATTAGTCCAACTGAAAGGACTAGATTCAGTTCTAAATTATAATGAGAAATCTGACATGCACTCTAAAATCTTTGCCTTTGGGAGAACAGATCATCTGAGATTACAGATATATGGCCTCCTCATTGCAAAGTACTGACATAAAGCAGAAACACCAGCCTGCAGATTGAGATAATGGAAACATATGTATGTCTCTTCCAGGTGTGTTTTATTTTTTAATGTCAAAGTGAGTGGCTTCTCCTCAAATGGGATTACTGAATAATTATCTGTAGCTGAATTTCCCCTCCTTTTACTTTGGACACTGCTCACTTAGATTCCAAACCCAAAAACTTTTGTCTAGATTGTACTGCCTACCATTCAAATTATTGTTTAGATATCCTCCTGTGAAAGTCTTTCAGTCCTTCAAATTCTCTCTTCAAACCCTTTCTCATCTATTTTAATTTCTTGGATCTTTCTATTCCAATAGGGATAAATATAAATAAGCCTAAAACCAATATCTTTTTGTGATATAATATATATAGGAAACTGATAGTGACAAATTTACTCTCAGCCCAGAGAAACTTAGTCTGACTGTTGTGCTTTCACTTAGTAGATCTCCCACCAGTACAGAAAATTAAGTTAATCGCTCATCAACATGGCATACCTGATGTATCTCAAGAAAGTGGTTATGCAGAGTCCTAAGATAGAAAGGTAAGTACATATTGCAAAATGTATGTTAATCATATACATTAAATAAATCCATTTAAATTTTTAATTTTAAAATAAATAAATAAATAAATTTTTAATTTTGAAATTTTTTTATTCTCTCACTCATTTTCCATGCAATATAAATTCCAGATTCTTTATCACACTTCTTAGTTGAATTCTCTTATACTTTCCTTGACATTTTGGGTCAATCTGTGTGCTTTTGGTACATATAATCCAGAGTTGAAAGCACTAGTTGAAGGTGATTGACTTGTGGTTCACTGTTCCACACATTTACTAGAGCCCTAGTATAAATATTCCCTCTACAAACTCTCACACTTATTATTTTTTCATTAAATCTTGCCTCATTGTCAAAAACATTTGCATAAAATATCTCTATTTTCTAGTACTGGCATGGACTGCTATATGCACAAGTAACACTTTCTTTACATATTATTTCTTTTCCCTTGGTTATTTTTCTTTCACTCTATGTGTAATGTACATTATACTCATAAATGCAGGATAAAGACTACAATTTGGAGTGGCTTTAAGATGGCGGCCGAGTAATAGCTTGCTTGCAACTGGGCACGGTGAGACTGGGGAAAGAAGACTTCAGGCATCTCTGGCTGGCGAGATCTGCCCAGAAACATCCCTTTGGGGACACAGGGAGGCAGCGTGAGACTTCTGGATCCCTGAGGAAGGCAAAAGCAGTGGAGATCTGGCAAGTGCTTGCTTGTGTTCGTTTGGTCTAATCCTGCTGGCAGCTGTGGCTGCAGCAGCAGTGAGATTGCAAACTGGAAAGGCCTTACCTGTGAGCTGTTTGGGTTTCTTTTGGACTTGGCACTCAGTTGAACTGCCTTGGGAGAACTGGGGCAAGAGTGTGGAGGTCTTTGAGTGTTGTCTGGG
>CAUYRH010015977.1:0-22529 GCA_963574655.1 Perodicticus potto | reverse complement strand
AGGCTTGGAGTACAGTGTGCGGGCTTCCCATACAATCGGAGATATTTTTATCCACCTGATTAATGTAACATTCATGATATTTTCTCATTTACTATGTGAAAACAATTTTGATCCGTATTTAGAAGATTTCTCCTGACCCTTTGCAGACTAATACATGAGTATTAATTTCAATTAAACATACATTCTGCTGCTTTCATAAAGTTCACTCACTTACAGATAACTCTGGCTTTAATAAAAATAAGAGCTGATATTTTGATAACAATTGGAACAAAATGACTCTTAGTAATACAAATACATAGTAAAATTTTGAAATGTACTTAGAGCCAGTTACCATGCAAGCCATTCTATCTAGACAATGTCATTTCAAATGAGCACAAACAAGTAGATATTGAGGAAAAAAACAAGTATATTGAGGAAAAAGTATCCAAAAATTATAAGCTGAAATAGTTACTTAGAAATATTGTTTGTGATTCACATGAAACCAGTATATAAGTGCATGCCTTATAAATGGCATATGCTGGATAATTTTTTCATACTTACTTTAGATCAAGCAATGCTTTAATTACATGTAGTTCCTAGTAATTAAAATAAATATCTAAATCATGCCTAGATGAAGTTCAAACTCACAGCCCCTAGTCTGCAAGGCCAGTGCTCTAACTGCTGAGCTGTGACACTAAGGCTAATATAATTATCTAAACAACTAAATCAATTTCTATGGTTTGGAGTATCCTTGTCATTGTGAAGGCAAATCATATAACTGAGTAAATAATTTTGATGTCTGGTTTCTCCATTTTTTCTCTTTTGCATCTGCTTTTGTGTATTCTGCTTAAGGAATCTTTGTCTACCCTGTGGGTGCTGTAATAAATTATCATAAACATAGTAGCTGAAAACAACAGAAATTTATTCTTTCACAGTTCTGGAAGCCAAAAGATAGACAACAAGGTATTGTCTGGTCACTGTGCTAGTCTTCCTCCAAAGATTTTAGAGGAGATTATGATTCTTGCCTCTTCAATCTTTGATGGCCCCAGAAGATCCTTGGTTTGTGACTGCATCACTCCACTCTCTCTCTTTGTGGTCACATGGCTTCTCTTTTTCTGTCTCAAAATTCTCTCTGTTTCTTTCTTATAATGATGGGAGTGACTGCATTTATGGCTCACCTGTATAACCCAGGAGAAGCTTTCTCTTAAGATCCTTAACTTAATCACATCATTTGTATGCAAGATTTTCTTCACGAGCTTCCAAGAATTAAGATGTAAATGTGTCTTCTTATTGGCCACCATTTAACCCACTAATGAGACCAAAAATAACTCTATTTTTTTATATGAACTTCATAGTTATAGCATTAACATTTAATTCTACAAACCATGTGGACATTTTATGTAGGGTATGAGGTAGAGTCATGATTCACTTTTTTCATATTGATGTTCAGTTGATCCAGGTCTATATGTTAAAAACATTTCTTTTTCCCACTGAACTTCATTGACATATTTGTAACAGATCATTTGACCAAAATGAGTGGATCTATTTCTAGACTCTTGACTCTGTTTCATTGATCTGTTTGTCTATCTTTTTGCCAATACAACATTGGGTTAATTACTACTAGCTTTAAATCAAGAGGTATTGATTTAAGGATATCTCAAAATCAAGAGGGTGAACTCTCTGGCTTTGTTCCTTTTAAAGATTCTTTCAGCTATTCTAGGTCCTTTGTATTTCTACATAAATTATACTATCAGACTATCAGTTTTTACTAAAAATAACAAAGCCTGCTGAAATTTGTACTGGAGCTACAATGAATCTGTAGATCAATTTAGAGAGAATTAGCATCCTGATATTGAATCGTCTATCTAACTAACATGGCACATCTCTCCATTAATATATATATTTAAAAATTTCTCTCAGTAATGTGTTTGCAGTTTTCAAATATAAGATCTTTTATTCCTTTAAAAGAATATTCCAAGATATATATTTTGGTGTTTTTATAAATGATATCAATTTTTGAATCTAATTTTCTAATTCTTTGTTGCTCTTATGTAGACTTTAAGACACTGCTGAATTTACTTATTTGATCTAATATTTTTGTTTTTATAGAACACTTTATATTCTCTATGTAGATAACCATGTATTCTGCAATTATTTCTCCTCCCCTGGATCTTTCTACAAGCTCTTCCTTTTCTGGCCTAATTACATTGGATAGTACCTTAAGTACAATGTTGAATGACCCATATTCATAAAGCCAATTCTATTGTATTTAAACAAAGTGATAAATGGCAGCATTGTAACAGCTGGGAACATCAACACCCTATTGACAGGACTGGACAGATCCTCCAAGCAGCAAATATATAAACGTGGACTTAATCGGGCCTCCAGAGCAAATAAGCCTAACAGAAATTTACAGAGCATGAATGCCCCAGGTTTCAGAGGGGACACCCTTCCCCGTGGGGGCGGGGGGGACAGGTTGCTTGGTCTCTACTTTCTTGAGATAGAGGGAGAAGTGAGGCAGAGGGTGGATAGATTGTGAGGGCAAAAAGCCTCAGCAAGTCCCAGAGGTAACTTTTACAGCCACTAGGGGGAGCTGCTGGTATGAGGTTCAGGGCAATCTCTCCAAGCTGGGAAAGTTGTTCTCTTGGAAGGGAAAGTAATCGCCACCCAGACTCTTTCCACCCCGTGTGTCTGCAGGACTGTGCGAGTACCCTTCCTAATCGACATTCCTTGGAGCCCCACTGCACTCTAATATCACATTGGTTCATGTGAGTTCCCTTGCTACCCAAGACTGGCCCACCACTTCCCCGAGTCTGCGAGTCTGACTCACTAGGGTGTGTCTCTGCAGAACTCTGGGGCATTGTGCACCCCTGTTCTACTGCAGTACCCCAAAGGGAGGGAATTAGGTCTGTCTGCCCACAGAGGCCTCAGCAAGGGACATCATGACATTCTTGCCACCAGCTGCACTCCCTATGTAGTGCAGGCAGAGACTGCTGCTCCCTTTCACTCAATGCTCCTAAGGCACTGGGTTGCCATGGGAACCAAAAGAGGCACTCGCATCTGATACCGTGGTTCTCCTGCTGGGGGTGGGGGTGTGCTCACAGATCCCCAGCGCCCCTCCACGCTCTCACATTGGGTATGTCCAGGGGGGCGACCAAGATCTCGCCCCTGTGCCTCCCTGTAGGGTTCTTTTATATGTGGGGATCCTGAATTTGGTGACCCTGCTCTCTGTAGCAGGCTTGTCCAGGAACCCACATCCACCCTAGAGAAGCATCTGCTTGTCTGCTTCTCAATTCAGAGTACTCTTCTTATGCAATTGGGGAGGAGGTGTGTGTGCAGCTACCAGCAAGATCAAGCTAATGCCATGAATAGAGGAGGAGCAGAGGAGATGTGTGTGGGTGGTGGTGAAAAAGCCACCATTTCAGCTCCTCATGTTACCCTGCCATGCTGTGTCTGTCTGCCCAAACTCCTGAGATTTTCTGCCTCTTTTCATTGTTCCTACTTAGTTGCCATTGCTGGGCTACTGGAGGATTGTAGCACCTCCATTTTGTGTTGGACTGATCACTCAAGGTACCCAGATAAAACTCTTGCCCTTTGATTGGGCTCCAAGCATCTCTGGGTTTGGTCCATGCCACAGACTTCTCATCTTTATCTTCTCAGTTTTGCAGTTTTTCTTGGTAGGGTCCCCAGATGTCTTTATTGTCTCTCTTTGTGACCTGCATCTGAGCTGCCACTATTCTGTGCTCTCCTCAGTTTACCTTCCGGCTGGGACATTCCAATAAGCAATGTATCTAATCACCCATCTTCACTTCTATATAATTTCTGACTTCTGTTTATTTGTCCTAACAGTCACTTAGATTATTCTCACGCTAATTTGTCTAATTAGTCTCCTTAAATCTGTCTTTTTTGTTTGCTTTTTAAATGTATTTCAAAGCTCTATACTTAAATGTATAAACAATTAAGGTTTTCTTTGTCTTAATGATAAATTTTATCATTTCAATATGCTCTTTCATACCTATAGTAACTTCATTGTTTTGAGGTCTATTTTCTGATTGTAATGCAGTCACTCTTCTTATATTTGTATGACACTTCTTTTTCCATCCCTTTCTTTCAATTCTTTTGTATCATTGTATGTTGTTTGTTTCTTTTTTAATTGAAAATATTAAAGGGTAAAAGTGTTTCTGTTACATGGCTGAATTGTGCAATGTTGAAGTCAGGGCTTTTAGTGTGCCTGTCATCAGAATAGTGCTCATTGTATCCAAAAGGTAATTTTTTATCCATCATTTTATTCTTATCCTCCCCCCTTCTTGGTTTAAACCCTTTATACCTCTTTGTGCTAATGTTTACCCATCATTTAGCTCCCTCTTATTAGTGAGAACATGTGGTATTTGTTTTTATGATTCCTAAAATATTTCACTTAGAATAAGGTCATCAATTTCACCCAAGTTGCTACAATTATATTATTTCATTCACTATTGAATTGTGCTTCAATAAACATTTAAATGCAGGTGCCTTTTTGACATAATAACTTATTTTCCTTTGGGTAGATACCCAGTAGTGGGATTGCTGGATTGAATGGTAGATCTACTTTTATTTCTTGTAGGAATCTCCATACTGTTTTCTGTAGAGGTTTCACTAATTTGCACTCCCACCAACAGTGTATAAGCATTCCATTTTTGCCACATCCATGACAGAATCTATTGTTTTTTGACTTTTCAATAATGACTATTCTAACAAGGTAATGTAGAACTAGCTGTGATGGTGATTGTGGTGAAGCTGGTATTCTAGGGCCAGGTATTCTAGGCCAAAGAGCTCAGAATAGCTTCAGCTGCAGTAACCTGGGACCAGAAGCCAGAGCATAGGTATAGGTCCACTGTAATTACCTCTGCTTGTTCTTCAATTGTTACTGACATTGAAGAGAAAGATTCTTTATAAACATGTGTTTAAGAATGAACTCCAAATCAATGAATAATTATTCTGAATAATCAATAATTAGTTAGTAAATCAACCCTGGGACTCATTTCCTCTGACTCACAAAACAATTCATAATCCTGTGACCCATAAATATCTGATCTAATCATCATGCTATTAATCATAATTATTGCTAATTTATGATTATTCCCTGTATCTTTTTCAGATGAATTCTTCTGGAATTATTTCTCTGTTTTAGCACCAGAGCTCAACTGTGGATAATAAGGGCTTCAGAGAACTAAAATTTTTAGACCTCCTGAGTCTTGCTAAGGCCTAAAATCACTGCTTCAAATACATTTCCATTCTATTCAACTGTTTTTAAACTGTTCTCCTTGTAATTTAGAGAGCATTGGAAGCAGGGAAGAGAAGAGATGCACATTTTCATAATGGAGTAGAAATAATAAGGGACAAATTTGAGGAATTCAATCTTTAAGCATAATATTGATTTGGGCTCCAGTGTCAAGATTTTATCTAGGAATATGAACATCTGGACCTAATGAGATATCAGTATGCATTTGGATCATGCATAAACTGTTTCTCCAGACTGGTCATTGCCTGTTGCATTAATAATCTGTCAATGATTAAAGAAATTATTCTCTGACACTTATTAGCCAACCCCATGCCCCAAATATGACAAATTTAATCACTTCAGAAAGCAATTCCACTTATGGGTTATCATAAAGATGAGACAGAAAGTCAATTTCTAGCTATTTTTTTCCAAGACAGTCACACACAGAGACAACTGCATTAAAATAGGAGAAGAGAATGTGGGCCTCAGAAGATGATGTGTTGGACTGGGACCACCATATAAAGTTGGGTTCTTAAGGGTCAGCACTCAATGAAAATTTTAAAAAGAGAAAAGAGGAGGAAGGAGCAAGATGTCAGATTAGAGGCATTCTTTTACCAGCCAAACACAGTGAGACAGGGGAGAGAGGACTCCAGCTATTTCAGGATTCTGCCCAGAAACACCATTCTGGGGACACAGTGAAGCAGTTGGGGACTCCAGGGACTGACAAGGGGGTCAGGAGCTGAGGAGGACCAGCACAGAAGGCAAGTGCCTCAGTACAGACAGAGGCCAGCTGACACTCCAACAGAGAGCTAGTCTAGTCCACAGTTCTTTGTTCTTGAACTGGATTACTCACTAAAGATGCCTTGGAAAGAGAAAGTAAATTCAAACAATTAAAGAGGCAGAAAAGAAAAGAGAGAAAGCTAACTTCACTAAGAATTATGGGACTTCCCAAAGTATTCAAATATATGAATTATGGGGATCCCAGAAGGGGAAGAAGAACATCCCAAAGAAATGGGAGCTCAACCAGAGATGTCATAAATGAAAATTTCCCAAGTATCACCAAAGATTCTGACACATTAGAGAGGTATCGAACCCAGGTTGTCTTAACACAAACAGAGTATCTCCAAGACACATTGTAATGAACCTGTCCAAAGTCCATATGAAAGAGAAAATTCTGCAAGTGGCCAAGAGTAAACACTAATTGACCTACAGGGGTAGATCCATCAGGATGACAGCCATTCTCTGCTTAAATTCTTGAAGCCAGGAGAGAAAAGTCAGCTATCTTTAATCTTCTAAACAAAACAATTTTCAGCCCAGAATTCTGTATCCTACTAAACTAAGCTTTAAAATCAATAGAGAAATCAAATCTTTTACTGATATGCAATCATTGAAGAAAACTGCCACAAGACCAGCTCTACAGGAAATACTTAGATCTATTCTACACACTGACCATTACAATAGACCACCAGCAAAGTAAACACCCAAAAACTTAAGGACAAAACCTACCTTCTGCAATGGCTTGAAGTATAAAACTAAGCAATTAATTTTCACAAAATAAGATAAATAGAATTCCACCACTCTTGTCAATTCTTTCAATAAATGTAATTGGTTTGAATTCACCACTAAAGTGGCACAGGCTGGCTGATTGGATAAAAAAGCACAAGTTATCTATATGCTACTCCAGGAAACACATATAACCTTGAAGAACAAAACAAGACTCATGGTGGAGGGTTAGAAAATAATATTTCACACAAATGGAAATAAGAAAAAAGGAGGGATTGTAATCTTATTTTTAGATACAAGTGGATTTAAAGCAAAAAGAAAGACAAAGATGGTCACTTCATAGTGGTCAAGGGAACAATACAACAAGAGAATATTTTAATTCTAAATATTCAGGTATCCAACTTAAATGCTCCTAGATTTATGAGACAGAGCTTAATTAGTCTGAGTAATATGATATCCTATAACACCGTAATAGCTAGGGACTTTAACACCCCTCTGACAGAACTGGACAGATCCTCTAAGCAGAAATTAAGCAAAGATACAAGAGACTTAAATATGACCCAGAAAAATTGGGCTTAACAGTCCCAAAACTAAGGAATATACATTCTTATCATCCCATGGAACATGCTCCAAAATAGATTATATCCTAGGACAAAAATCAAACCTCAACAAAATTAAAAGAATAGAAATTATGCCCATTATATTCTCAGACCACAGGATAATAAAGTTATAACTCAACTCCAACAAAAATATTCATCCCCACACAAAATCATGGAAACTAAACCCCCTTATGCTGAATGACAGTTGGGTCAAAGAAGAGATAACAGGGGAAATTATTAAATTTCTTGAGCATAACAACAATGAAGCTACAAGCTACCAAAACTTGTCAGATAATGCAAAAGCAGTCCTAAGAGGAAAATTTATTGCATTAGATGTCTATATCTAAAAAACAGAAAGAAAGCTCATCAACAAACTAATGAATCATCTTCAGGAAATAGAAAAAGAAGAACAATCCAATCCCAGATCTAGCAGAAGAAAAAAAATAACTAAAATTAAATCAGAAATAAATGAAATTAAAAACAAAAGAACCATTCAGAAAATTAATGATACAAAAAGATGGTTCTTCAAAATGATAAATAAAATTGATAAGCCATTGATGAAATTAACTAGAAACAGAAAAGTAAAATCTCTAATGCCCTCAATTAGAAACAAAAAAAGGGGAAATAACAGATACCACAGAGATACAAGAGATTATCTCTGACTACTACAAGAAACTGTATACCCAGAAATTTGACAGTGGACGAAAAGGACCAATACCTGGAATCACACCATCTCCCTAGACTTAATAAAGAAGAAATAGATCTCAGGAACAGATGGATATCAAGCACTGAGATTGTTCAGCTGGAGCATCCTGAACCTTTTCCCTGAAATTCTTTTTGAGCCAGCACTTGTACACAGAAGAGATCATAGGATGTTTAATTTTGTGTCAACTTTGCTGGTCCAGGGTGCTCAGATATGTGGTCAAACAGTTTTTCTGGATATTTATGTGAAGGTGTTTATTGGAAGACATTAACATTTAAATTGGTGGACTTTGGGTTTTTTTTATTATTTTTTACATATACATGTATTTATAAGGTTTCCACTTTTTGCCTTCACAGAATTAGAGTCTTAAAATTAAATAACAATAACAATATCGAAGATAAGGACTAGAAACAAAAACCTCATAAAGAATGAACAAAGATAAATGCATTCAAGAAAGAAATCAGACAATTGCTGCATCGAAATATTAAGCAATAATAATAACGATGCAAAGAAAGTAACATTCACATTGTCAGATAAGAGTATGTCTATTATAGGAAAAATAGACCTATTCAATAAATTTGTGCTGGGAGAACTGGATAATAACATGTAAAAGACTGAAACTTTACTCACACATTTCACCAGTTACAAAAATTGACTCAAGATGGATAAATGATTTAAATCTAAGTCACAATATGATTAAAATCCTACAAGAAAGTGTGGGGAAAATTCTTGATGATGTCAGTCTGGGGAAAGACATTATGAATATAGTTCAGTGGAGATCGCAACAGCAATAAAAATAAACAAATGGTACTTAATCTGAAAAGTTTCTGCACAGCTAAGGACACAACAATCAAAGCAAATAGACAACCTTCACAATGGGAAAAGATATTTGCATGCTACAAATCTGGAAAAGATTTGATAACTAGAATCTACAGAGAGCTCAAATTAAGCAACAACAAAAAAAGAGCAAACAATTCCATCTATCACTTGGCAAGAAACATGAATAGAACCCTCTCTGAGGAAAACAGACGAATGGCTAACAAACATGTGAAAAAAATGCTCATCATCCCTAATCATCAGAGAAATGCAAATCAAGACTACCCTGAGATACCACCTAACTCTAGTGAAAATTGCCCACATCACAAAGTCTCAAAGTTGCAGATGCTGGTGTAAAGAGAAGGAAACACTTTTACACTTTGGTGGGACTACAAACTAATATAAGCTCTTTGGAAAGAAGAATGTAGAATTCTTAAAGAACTCAAAGTAGACCTCCCATTTGATTCTATAATCCCATTAGTAGTCATCTACCCAGAAAAACAAAAATCATTTCATCACAAGGACATTTGGAATTACATTATTTTTTTCTTTCTTTTTTATCTATCTTAAAAAAAACCCAAACTAAAACAAAAGCCAGAAGCAAGAAAAAAATACCGTGGATTGTCCATAGACAGTAGAATTTACCTGAATAATTACAATTTCTTATAGAAGGAATAATTACAGTTAAGCAAATTCATTTACCACTATGTAGCATAAAGTGAGGGAACCCAAATACAGAAAAGAGATAATATTCTACTAATTCCCACCACAAGTGAGAACCACTGTGTACTCTTTTTTTTTTTTAATAACAATAACAATGTTTAAGATAAGGACTAGAAACAAAAACTTTGTATAGAACGAACGAAGATAAATACATTCAGAAAAGAAATCAGATGACTGCTGCATCGAAATATTAAGCAATAATAATATTAATAATGCAAAGAAAGTAACATTCACATTGTCAGATAAGAGTATGTCTATTATAGAATGCTTTGACTCTGAGGTTCCGTATGGGGTCATCAGTTAACTTCTTCTTATTTTTATTTCCCAAAGTCTCAAAAAATAGACAACTAATATTTATAAATAAAAGTAAAAGATCATTTCAAAAAACAGATCATGCCAAATCTTATAGACAATAGAAAAAGAAGTAATGCTTCAAACTCATTCTACTTAATCTGAATACAACTGATATTAAAATTGGGGAAAATATATTATTATAAATGGCAAATTATAAACATCTTTCACTTATAAATGAGGATGCAATATCCTAAACAACATATTAATGAGTTGAATTAAAAATGAATGTTTAAGTAATGTACTTTGGTCAAAATGAAATCCAATTTATGTGAGAATTAGTCACTATTTTCTTTTCTTTTCTTTTTTTCTCCTTTTTCTTTCCCTCATCCTCTCCCTCCTTCTCTGTCTGGTCTGTCCTTCCCCCATGCTCCACTGTGTCATTAATTGTCATTAATTGTCCTCATATCAAAGTTGAATACAATTTTTTTTGTATATAAAATATTTTTTGAACATATTACATTATTTTTTGCAACTGAATTTACAATTACCAATATGTGGAAACAACTTAAATGTCCACCAACCCTGGAATGGATTAACAAACTGAGGTAAATGTATAGGATGGAATACTATTCAGCCATAAAGAAGATGGAGACTTTACATCTTTTGTATTAACCTGGATTGAGTTAAAATGCATTCTTCTTAGTAAAGTATCACAAGAATGGGAAAGCAAGTATCCAATGTAATTGATACTGATATGAAGCCAGTAGATGATCTAATACATGCCCACATAAGAGAAAAACTCAATAAATTTAAGCTTGGGGGAGGGAGAAAAAGGGAGAGGGGGAGGGGAGGAGGGAGAGTGATGTGTGTGCTCCCACTTAATGGGCACAATGTAAGGGTTTATGGCACACCTCTTGGGTGTGAGACACAACTACAAGAAGGACTCTACCTAACAAACGCAGACATTGAAATCTAGTTGTTTGTACCCTCACATTAACCTAAAATTAAAAAAAGAAAAGAATAGAAAAGCCAACTGGCAAAGACAGAATACAAGAAAATTAGTTGTAGCCTTAATTTTCAGTGGCTAAAAAAACAACAAAAATCTCTGTTTGGGGCCTGTACTAAATGTTTTCTGATTTGAAAGAAAAATTAAAATAAAAATTGTTCTTGGAGACTCAGCACCTGTAGGTCAGAGGCTAGGGCACTAGCCACATTCAATGGAGCTGGCAGGTTCAAACCCAGCCTGGGCCTGCCAAACAACAATACAACCAAAAAATAGCCAGGCATTGTGGCGGGCACCTGTAGTCCCAGCTACTCGGGAGATGGAGGCAAGAGAATCGCTTGCTTAAGCCCAAGAGTTTGTGGTTGCTATGAGCTGTGACACCACAGCACTCTGCCGAGGGTGACATAGTGAGACTCTGTCTCAAAAAAAAAAAAAAAAATTGTTTTTGTAACACTTATACTCCTGAGAGTCAAGGAATAAGAATGCATGCACACACACACACACACACACACACACAAATTTCCTGATAGGAATTCCTTCAACCTAAGCTTAACAGTAGTCCCTTAAGAATGAAAATGAGTTTACAGCGCAATTATCAAATAAAAGGAAACATTATACTACATACCATGGAGACAGCATCCACAGCTAACAGGACATGTGTATTCCCAATAAGGACAGAAAATAAAAAAATCTGATAGAGATTCTAAACTAAATATGGCTAAGATGATTATAGAGAAAAAAGACTCAAAGTTATAAGGAAAAAGAGGATATAAATACATCAACAATATGATGTACTGATACATAAAAGAATGGCTAGATTAATAGATATGGATCAGATATAATAAAATGGTTTTAGTAGAATATAGGTGGTCAGTAGATAGATGTTCTTCCAATTCTTATGTTTTAAAGTTTGCATATTAAAACACTGGAAGAAATACACTATGAAAAAGAATAACTAGATATAAAAAGAAGAAACAAATCTCTAAAACATATGCAAATATTCATAAAACTGTTTGCCACCATTAGATAGACATCAACAAATGACAATACCTTGATACATGCATGAAGTGAACCTCTTATTCACTCTGATTATCTCCTTGAGAATAAGAAAACAGAAGCCAAATAAAACTGGCATAAGTATGACTAGAAACAAATAAAAACCATCCCACATAGTGTGTGACAAATGAGAGGGGCAGAAGTTTAAGTGTAACATGCAACAGTGGCATTGGTCATCTCACTAGCAGCATCAACATCACCCAGAAACTTGTTAGAAATGCAAATTGGGGGGTTCCCCCAACCTACTAAATCAGAAACTCTGGGGATAGGCCCAGCAATCTCTTTGTTTCCCGGTAATCCCTTTTAATAAGATCTCCAGGAATTCTGATACTCCTTTGATTATCAGAGAATCACTGATTATAGGAAAACAGAGCTTCTAGTATAAGGTAGCTAGCAAAAACCCAATTAACAATAAAATTATCCTAACATTAACTTGCTTAACCATAAATGAATTCCTCATCAATCCCCAAATGAATGGTATTATCATTTGTGTACAATGAAGTACTATACTTGCAAATAATTTTATTACCTGCATTAAAATATTCTGATGATTTTATTATGAAACTATCAAAATCAATTAGAAATTTCAACAAAGTCATGTGAATATAAAATTAATATTCAAAATTATATAAAAGGTAAATGTGTTTCTAGAAGGCAAAAATAAATATTTATAAAACATAAACTTTAAAAGATACATTTAAAATAAATATAAGGTACCTACAAATAAACACAATGCCAGATGTGCAAAAACTTCTTACAGAAAAATATAATACCCCATTGCAAATCATAGAAAGGCGTGAGTAAACTAAGAGCTATCATAACTAGGTCGGAAGAATCAATATGATAAGAATATGCATATATTACCTATAGCCACGTATAATTTAAAATTTAGAACTAGATGACTCTAATAAAATTCCCAAATAGATTTTTAATGTGAGCAGCAGATCATTTAATGTATATGAAGCAAAAAAAAAAAAAAATTTGAGGACAATAGCAAAAACTTTGAAAAATAAGAGCTGATTTACCAAGACTTGCCATAATTAAACATTGCTGCATTAATGCAAGGAATGACAAAAAGAACATTGATTGTGATGCAGAACACAGACTCTGTACACACAGGAGCTTAGAAAATGACAGGTGACGTACTCATTGTTGGGAGAGGAATAAGCTGCACAAAACGTGTGGGAAAATTGTCTACCCGTTTAGTAAAAAGATAAGATTACGTCTTTGTAATATAAAGATAGATGACTTAAATCCTAACTGTGAAAGTCACATTTTAAAACTTTTTAAAGAAAATATGGGAAAATATCTTACGGCATCCAGTAGCAAGGGATTACTTAATCAAGACATGCAGAACAAAACCATGAAATTAATTACAGATGCATTTGCCTAGTATGTTTAACTTTTTTATTTTAGCAAAATATACCAAACCGTAGGTTGGGATAAAATATTTATAATGGATAGAACCAATAAGGAATTTGTATCTAAAATACATTTAAAAATTATAAATTAATACAGAAAATGTAAACAACTGGATGAAGGCTATGAACAATTTATAGAGGAAAAAATCAGAATAATCCAAACTATGTGAAAATTTAAAGTGAGACATATCCTCATTAGTATAGTGGTGAGTAAATAAAAGAAAAGAAAAAGTGAAACATATTTTCATGGATTTTCTGTCCTACTTAAGAATGAGGAGCATACAGGCAAGCAATACATGAGTATTGTCAACCTGCCATTTTTAACTTAAAATCTATTATTTTATCAATAATTTTAATATTTTTTGCAAATGACAGGATCATGGGACTGTCTACCTCCCCAATTTTGATTTGGAGGCATACTTGGGATAAATATATACTCGAGCTGCTTTTACTTTTGAGCTAGTCCTAAGAAAACTCATTTCTGTATTTATTTAACTACCCAATTTCTAAAGAGCTCATTGAAATAAGAATTTCCTCTCCTTACTTAACCCCATATTTGAAATAGCCAAGAATTAGCAAAAGCCAGAAAGATTTCTCTTTAAATGTTTCCTTTATGTGTCTCGCAATTAAAACTCATACCCTTAGGACATTAAAAACTTTAGTTATGGGGGAAAAAATGTGTAAAAATATTATACCTGAGGAAGCTGTGGAAGCATTGGGGCTGGGAACATTCTAATTTAGGAAATTGGGCATTTTTAATACAGAATCTTTTTTTTCTTTTGTCTTTCTTGCTTTCTTTCTTTCTTTTTTTTTTTTTTTTTGATAGAGTCTTACTATGTTGCCCTGGTTAGAGTACCATGGCATCATAGCTTGCAGCAACCTCAAGCTCTTGTGCTTAAGCAATTCTCTTGCTTCAGCCTCCCAAGTAGGTGGGACTTACAGGTACCCACCACAACAGCCAGCTATTTTGGAGTTGTAGTTGTCAACCAAAAAAACAGGCCCAGCAGGCCCGGGCTGGGTTTGAACCCACCAGCACTAGTGTATGTGGCTGGCACCCTAGCCACTGAGCTACAGGTGCCAAACCAGAATCTTTCCTACTAACAAAAATAAAAATTATTGAATAGGAAGTTGTTCAAATTTCTCTTTCAGAGAACAGTTAATGGGTTGGCTTAGGAATCAGACGTTAAATGCTGTGTTCTCTGTGTGCCTTTGGGTAAGTTATATGAAATCCTGACTCTTTGGATCTCCAGTATATAACTGGCATACTAATATAACTGATGTATAGTTCACCTGCTGCTCATCTTAGTGCCCATAAAGTACTAACTGGTCTCTTGCTGAGGGCTGGGATTAAATTCTAAATGTTGAGAATGATAGGAAATATTAAAGAAGATGTCATATGCTACCAATTTCACAGATATAGTTAGGACACTGAGCACATGTGTATTTTTAAGGGATACACAGATTAGATGAAATCTGGCCCTTGACACTAACCATACACACATATACACACACCTCAAATATGTAGATTGGCTCAAATCTGGGTACGCATTATTTGCATTCCTAAATATCATGGAATAAAACCACTATGCTGAAATTGACATTCCATATATTCTTTGCTGTTAACCAGAAGTAAAAATATTTCCCAAAATAATTAAAACATGATTGAAACTACAGAATGTGGGATATGCAATTTAAACTCATTTTGGACCAAAACCATTTAAAACAAAGCATTTAAGTTTACAGATGCAAGAAATGAGTATCACAGGTGGTAGTAACCAAATAAGAGACCTAGGTAAAACCTACGTCTCTTAACTCTCTGTCTGATATTTTTCTCAATTCATAATTTTCTAATAACTTTTCCAGTTGTGTTCATAAGTTTAAAAAATACATCCGTATGTCTAGTTGTAGGGAAACAGCTTGTAATTATGGAATGAATTACTTTAAAATTATGTATTGAGCTTTAGCTTTATGCCTAGCACTCAGCTAAAAATTATCAAGAAATGTATGGTGGTTATACTTACAATTTTAATAAAGAGACCTGGGGATTTCAAAAGATGAAAAACTAATGTGTGATGTTTTCACTTTCAAATACAGCACTGAGGTTAAAAGTGTAGGATCTGCACTTAAGCTGACTGAACTCCAATACAGTTTTACTAACTCCTAGCTTGGAAACTTTTGTTAAAATTATTTTACCTCCCTTAGCTTCAATTTTCTCACCTTCTAAAACAAAGTTAGCACTTTCCTCAGAGGGTTCTCGTGAGGATAAAATGGCAAAAAGTAGGAAAAGCACTTATGGGCCAATGCCTAGTATAAAGTAAGTGGTCATAAATATGATGTCATTTCCATTATTATCATTCAAAATGTTATTTGCACTTTAAAGTAGATATTGGACATGGTTGATTAGAAACATCACACACCTATCCTCTCTAGAAAGCAAAGCCAAAAATACAGGTAGAAAATCACACATCAAATGGCATATCAAGGTGAGAACACTGGAGTCCAATGAGGAACTTACGGGAAACACCTGGATGTGAAGGGACAAAAAGGTGGGAGGCCAGCATGGCAGAGAGCAGCTCAAGCCCAAAGGGACTTGGTATCTCAGAGAAAAGGTGTATGAAATTCAGTCTACTGTGGAATGCTGCCATCCTAACCACCAGGGAACTCCTCTTCCAACACAAACACTGTCACTGGCATGGGTGGTGATTCAGATCCCCCAAAGGGCATTGCACCAGGTTGGGAACTGTTGCTGGGTCACCCACCCCCACCCCAGGCCTGGGCAGTATAGTAGCACCATAGCGAGGGCATGCCAGCTCGGATCTCCTCCCTCTCACAAGAACCAAAGCCCCATGTCTCCACATCCTGGGAGTTCCCACTGATGCATTTTGGTGTCCACGAGGAGGGCTGCAATGGAGCAGCACTATTTAGACCCGGGGTGCTTTGGGATCCCCAGGCCTCTAGCCCACAAGGAATGCCAGCCCCCCTCAGGAGGGAACACAGTAATACACTAAAAGGTGGCCTAGAGACAAATGAAAAGAATGTTCGTGCTTTCCAGAATCTGAGAGTTCTTACCCCCTAGCAATGGCGGGCAGACTTGGGCTCCATCCTCCCCTGAGATCCAAAGCCCCCATGTCTTCACATCCTGAGAATTCCTGGTGGACAGCAGCGGCATAATGCTGGCTTGACTCAGGGATGCTTTAAGATGCCCGGAGCTCTGGCCCACAGGCAGTGCTGCCCATGAGATCTTATGTCTAGTAAATCACAAAGACTCCTTTGAAAGACACCTAGAATTTATAAAAATAATTAACTAAAATATCACAGTACAAACAAATCCATACCATCTCTGTACACTAATTATCGTCAAGCTGAGAGTCAAATCAAGAACTCAATACCATTTACAATATCTCAAAATAAAATACAAAGGAATGAACTTAACTAAGAAGGTAAAATACCTCTACAAAAAAGAACTACAAAACACTGATGAAAGAAGTCATAGATGACACAAATGCATGCAAAGGCATCCCACTCCAATGTTTACAGATTGGAAAAATTTGCACTGTTAAAATTTCCATATTGCCCACAGGAATTTTCAGATTCAGTACAATTGAACAGATTTAATGCAACATTACATTTCACAGAACTACAAAAAAATCCTAAATTTTATATGGAATCAAAAAAAAGAGCTCAAATAACCGTAACAATAATAATCAAAAAGAACCAATCTGGAGACATCAATTTGCCCAACTTCAGAGTATGCTACAAAGCTACAGTAACCGAAACAGCATGGTACTCATAGATAAGCAGACACACAGATCAAAGGAACAGAATAGAGAACCCCAAAATAAAGCCATCTAGCTGCAATCAATTGATTTTTATTTTTATTTTTTTGCAGTTTTTGGCCGGGGCTGGGTTTGAACCCACCACCTGCAGTACATGGGGCTGATGCACTACTCCTTTGAGTGACAGACACTGCCTAATTTTTTGATAAAGAAGACAAAAACATATATGGGGAAAAGACACTCTATTTGGTAAATGGTACTGGCAAAATTGGATAATTACAGGCAGAAGAAACAAACTGGACCCTCTCATCATATACAAAATTTAACACAATATAAAAGAAAAACTTCAATGTAAAACCTAAAACTATAAAAATTCTAGAAGAAAAGGAAACTCTTCTGGACATTGAGCTAGGCAAAAATATTATATTAACATCCCAAAAGGAAATATAGCAAAAACAAAAATAAATAAATATGACTTAATTAAACTAAGTAGTTCCTGCATAGCAAAAGGCTCATTAAAATGTAGGCAACAGACATGAACAGATTTTTTTTTTTAATAGAAGATATACAATTGCAGGATGGGTGCGGTGGCTCATGCCTGTAAATCCTAGCACTCATAGAGGGGCCGAGATACATGAATTCCCTGAGCTCACAGGTTCGAGACCAGCCTGAGCAATAGTGAGACCTCATCTCTAAAAATAGCTGGGCATTGTGGCAGGTGCCTGTAGTCCCAGCTACTTGGGAGGCTGAGGCAAGAAAATCGCTTGAGACCAAGACTTTGAGTTTGCTCTGAACTATAATGCCTCAGCACTCTACCTATGGTATCAAGTGAGACTCTGTCTCAAAAAAAAAAAGAAAGAGAGAGAGAGAGATAGAAGTGGCCAACAAACTCATTTAAAAAGTACTCAACATTACTAATCATGAGAGACATGAAAATTAAACTCGCAGTGAGATACCATACTGTCTCTGTCAGAAAGACCATTATTAGAAAGTAAAAAAGCAATAGATGCTAGCATAGATGCAGAAAAAAAGGAATGCTTAGACTCTTTTGTTGGTACCGTAAATTAGTTCCATCTCTACAGAAAAAAGTATTGGAATTCCTCAAGGAACTAAAAGTAAAGCTACTATTCGATCCATCAATCTTACTACTAGGTAATACACAAAGAGAAAGAAGTCATTATTATTCAAAAGAAACCTACACTCGAATGTTTATTGCAGCACAATTCACAATTGTAAAGTTGTGGAATCAACCTAAGTGTCCATCAATTGATCAGTGGACATGCACACACACCATGGAGTACTAATAGGCCATAAAAATGAATGAAATAATGCCATTTGGGGCGGGGGTAGCAAGATGGCTGACTGGAAGCAGCTTCCGAAAAGGGCTCCTGTCCAAAAGGGATGATAACCTCCAGAAACTGTGCAATTAAGCTGAATACTGGGAGCCCAGCCGAGAGAGAGAAGTGATTTCTGCGGGTCACCTCTGCTGAGACAGGCTGCGACTCCAAGAAAGCAAGCTTCAGGTACAAAATTCATCTGAAAAGAAGAGTGTCTGTCCCCTCACCCAAGAAAGATCTGAGTTTCTTGCTTTTCTGCTTCCCTTCTTTTTTTTTCTCCTCTTTTGCTCCTGCAGGTTTTCTACAGACAAGTGGTGAACTGTGGACTTCTTGTCTCACCCCATGGAAGAGTGCTATGGGAAGTGGGGTGTGCTTCCCCTGAGCATCCCTGTGTGACTCTGAAAACTCTATTGCTAGGCAGAAAAACTGAACTAAAGTTTTCCCCACCATTCTGAGCTTACAGTTCACCTTTCCCCCCCTTACCTGAGGAAGCAGAAGCCCAACCCCCGCTGAGACTGAGGGAGGAGGTCCCTGAGCAGCACCCCCACCCTGCCTGCTGGAACAATCACCCCACCGGGAAAAGACTCTGGGGGTGCCGCAGAGAGCCTCCCTCCCTCCGGCCAGGGAAGCTGCAGGTGAGTGCCTGACCCTGTGCCCCATGCTTGCCTGGCTTCTGCAGGCCCGCTGTCTTCTAGAGATTCTGACGGTGACCGCCAGGCCTCCGCAGGTCTGCCCCCAGCCAGGAACTCCCCCAGCAACTGTGCGGGCCTCTGCCTGGCACCTGCAGGGCCCCCGCAGTCCTGCCCCTTGTCAGTAAATCCCCTGGTGATCATGTGGCCCTGTGCCCCAAGCATGGAGGGCATCCACAAGTCTGCCTTCTGTCACAAAGTCTGCCTGCAACCTCCAGGCCTCTGCAGGCCCGCCCCCGGGCAGGAACTTCCCTGGGAACTGCCTGGCCCTGTGCCCTGTGCTTGCTGAGGTTCTGCAGGCACACCATCTGCTAGAGACTCTGCCTGCAACCACCAGGCCTCTGCAAGTCCGGCCAGGAAAACCCCCAGCAACTGCACAGGCCTCCGCCTGGCACCCATAGGACCCTACAGGCCAGCCCCTGGCCAGTAAATCCCCTGGCGACTGTGCGGCCCTGCGCACGAGCCTGCAGGGCTTCCACAGGTCTGCCTTCTGCCAGTAAATCCACCTGCAACCGCCAGGCCTCTGCAGGCCCACCCTGGGCAAGGAACTCCCCCGGCGACCACCTGGCCCTGAGCCCCATGCTTGCTGGGCTTCCACAGGCTCGCCGTCTGCTAGAGACTCTGTCGGCAACCTCCATGCCTCTGCAGGTCCGCCCCCAGCCACGAACTCCCCTGGCGACTGCTCAGGCCTCTGCCTGGCACCCACAGGGCCCCCGCAGGCCTGCTCCTGGGCAGTAAATACCCTGGTGGCCTGCGCCCCAAGCCTGCAGGGCTTCCACAGGCAAGCGTTCTGCCAGGGACTCCTCTGGTGACCGGCAGGCCTCTGCAGGCCTGACTCAGCCAGGACCTCCCCCGGCAACTGCCCGGCCCTGTATCCCACACTTGCTGGGCTTCTTTAGGTATGCCTTCTGCCAGGGACTCCGCCTGCGACTGTTAGGCCCCCTGCCAGGGACACTACCAGCGACTGCGTGGGCCTCTGCCTGGCACCCATGGGGCCTCCGCAGGCCAGCCTTCTACCAGGGATTTCACTGGCGACCGCCAGGCCTCTCTGCAGGCGCACTGCTGGCCAAAAACTTCCCGGACAACTGCATGGCCTTGCGCACAGCATTTGAAGGGCCTCTGCACTTCCGCCTTCTATCAGGGACTCCACCAGCAACTGTCGGGCCCCTGCAAGCCCGCCCCTGGCCAGAGATTCCTCTGGTGATGGTGCGGGCCTGCGTCTGGCACCCGCAGGGCCTCCGCAGGTCTTTCCCCGACAAGGAACTCCCCTAGCAACCACACGGAACTGCGCCCCACACTTGCCAGGCCCCACATTCCCGCCTTCTTCCAGGAAGCCTGCCGGTGACCACCAGGCCCCTGCAAGCCCACCCCTGGCCAAGAACTCCCCCAGCAAGCATGTGCCCCCATTCCCCCAGCCTGCAGGGCCTCCGCTGGTGACTGCCAGGCCTCTGTAGGCCCACCCTCAGCCAGGAACACCCCTGGTGATCATACAGCCCCACACCTGGCACTCCCAGAACTGTGTGCACCATCCCCCACCCTGTTGCTGGATCCAGGGTGCCACACTCCAGGATTGCTTCCGTAGCCAGAACTCCCTAGCTGGGGTAGTCCCAGAAGATCTACACAGAGTCACTTACTACAAAGTTCCAGCAACAATAGAGTGGTCCTGCCAGGGTCTAATCTTTAAGAGACACCTTCCCAACTTGGAGGACGGCCAGACGCAATGGTGAAAAACAATCATGGGGTAGAATCAATGGAAAAACTCTGGCAAAATGAATAATCAGAGTAGACCAACTCCTCCAAGGAACGACAAGGCAGACATGGCACAAGATCTCCTGCATAGGCAAATGGCTGAGATGTCTGAAATCAAATTCAGAATCTGGATTGCATATAAGATCAGCGGAATGGAGGAAAAGATGGAATTAGAATTTCAAGCAGTAATTCAAAAGACGACCCAAAAGATGTCTCAAGAATTCAACGAATTCAAAGACAAAATGACCAAAGATTTTGACACATTGAGACAAGAAGTTGCAGCCCTTAAAGATCTGAGAAATGCCTCCTGTATCCAGCCAAACTGAGTTTCATTTATGATGGAGAAATTAAATACTTTAATGACCTCCCCCTGTTGAAGAAATTTGCTATAACTAAACCAACTCTCCAGGATATTCTCAGACCTATCCTCCATAACGACCAGTGTAATCCCCCAATGCAAAAGTAAACTCATCCAAAAACTTTTTATTAAATTCCAACGTCCACAATGATGAAAGGATTAAAAATGTCCACTAGATTTTCTAAAGATTTATCAATATTTTCAATGAATGTGAATGGTTTAAACTGTCCTCTAAAGAGGCATAGGTTGACTGGATACAATAACTCAGGCCAGATATCTACTGCACACAAGAATCTCATCTTACCTTAAAAGAAAAATTTAGACACAAGGTGAAGGGATGGTCAATCTATATTCCAGGCAAATAGAAAACAGAAAAAAGCAGGTGTCGCAATCTTATTTGCAGATACAATAGGCTTTAAACCAACCAAAGTAAGGAAGGATAAAGATGGACATTTCATATTTGTTAAAGGTAATACTCAATATGATGAGATTTCAATTATTAATATTTATGCACTCAAACAGAATGCACCTCAATTTATAAGAAAAACTCTAATAGACATGAGTAACTTGATTTCCTCAAGCGCCATAGTAGTTGGAGATTTTAATACTCCTTTGGCAGTGTTGGATAGATCCTCTGATAAGAAGCTAAGTAAAGAAATTTTAGATTTAAACTTAACCATTCAGCATCTGGATTTAACAGACATCTATAGAACATTTCATCCTAATAAATTTGAATACACATTCTTCTCATCAGCCCATGGAACATACTCCAAAATTGATCACATCTTAGGTCACAAGTCTAACTTCAGCAAATTTAAAAGAATAGAAATTATTCTTTGCATCTTCTCGGACCACCATGGAATAAAAGTTGAACTCAACAATAACAGAAATATGCAAACTCATACAAAAACATGGAAGATAATAACCTTATGCTGAAGGATAGATAGGTCATAGACGAGATTAAGAAAGAAATTACCAGATTGGGAACAAAATGACAATGAAGACACGAATTATCAGAACGTCTGGGATACTGCAAAGGCAGTCTCAAGAGGGAAATTTATACCACTGCAAGCCTTCCTCAAGAAAACAGAAAGGGAGGAAGTTAACAACTTAATGGTACACCTCAAGCAACTGGAGAAGGAAGAACATTCCAACCCCAAACCCAGCAGAAGAAAAGAAATAAACAAAATTAGAGCAGAATTAAATGAAATTGAAGACAAACAAATTATAAAACAGATCAATAAATGGAAAAGTTGGTTTTTT
>CAUYRH010015975.1:0-11027 GCA_963574655.1 Perodicticus potto | reverse complement strand
TACTAATTTGGGGGTTACATGTTCTCACTTCCAGGGTAAAGTTCCCTTTGTAGAAGAGCCCCTCCCCCAGGGGGCGTGTTATACACCCTCACAGTGTGCACAGGAGGTGAGATCCCGCCTCATGCCCTCCCTCCGTCTGCCAATCATCTTTCCCCTCCTTTCTCCTCCCCTCCCACTTCCTTCAACCCCTGAACTGGACTATATTTTATTGTTCTTATGAGCATGCAATTGTTTACATATTGACTTCATATTAGTATGAAGTACATTGAAAATTTATTTTTCCATTCTTGTGATACTTTACTAAGAAGAATATATTTCAGCTCCATCCAGGTAAATATAAAAGCAATATATATTTATTGTAAAAGAAAAGAAAAACACCGAGAAATTGGAAACTACTAAAGCGAGTAAAAATCCCCCAAACCCAATAAACAAAGATAACCACCATTACCATCGTGGTGTGTTTCCTTCTGGTCTTTCTATCGTGTATTCACACACAGAGACTTCCCTTCTTACCGCCCTTTCCTCATTCTCCCTTACGTTTTAGTTTGTCACATGCGTCTATTTCCATTAGACTATAAGCTTTCTGAGGGCAAGGACAGTGCACCCCTGGCTTTTTATCTGTATCACCTAGCACAGTGTCTTGTCCTAGGAGTCACTCTGTCAATGCCAGCTGAATAGCACCATAAGTGAATGAGCTTGGCTCTGGAATTTAGCATGTGATTATTTTTAAGAAAGTAGATTTGTTGTCCTGCCGCTGGTGCTTTGCTGCCTATTTAAAACTCATATGCATTCTTGAGCAGTCACTGCTGGCCAGTGAACCATTCTGCTGAGGGAAGGGACTCCACATCCACAAGTGGCTGAGCCACAGACGGGTGATGAAGTGGGTTCTGCATCCCGCACCGGGTTGGTTGAAAAGCAGCTCTACCCTTTATTCGACTTTGTCTCGCTTTAGAATGACACAGTTGATTCTGGCAAATCTTTCTTTATCCCTTCTGATCAAAAATAGTGTTGGCATTTCACCCGGGCAGGAGTGGGTGAGATTTTCATCTTTGAGAAGTCAGTTTTGGCTCTAAAATAGTCTTGGCTTAGATTAAAATTCAAGAGGCTCTTGAGCTGGGGTTGGAAGTGGGAATAACACAGGCTCTTTTTCAAAAAGCTCAGGGTGGGGAGCCTGGGACCAGGTCAGGAGGGGCATTCAATTAGCAGGTTAAAGCAAAGGGGAACATGAGAGAGAATGTTTTAGTAGAGTAAACGCAACAGAAAATGTTAACAAAGCTTCAGGATCCCTTCAAGATTCACGTGGAAGCCACGAGAGGCAGGCGGTGTATTAAGTACCTTTCATTTCTGTAACAAAATGTAGGAAATTCATTGGTATGGATGGCAACAGAATAATGAATGCAGACGTGAGGGTGACAAGCCCATTTGCCATCTGAGATTTTTATTTGAATATGGCGGGATGTTTCTTATTTAGATGTCTTTTTTTCTTTAAAGAGAATATGAGATAGCAGAGGCTGTTTCTAGGATTAAATATCTCTGAGGGAATTTCATTACAAGATCAAGGAAAAAGGCTGCAAGTTTTGGCTTCTGATGAAAAGCATCTAAAACCAAGTTAAATCAAAGACAGCCCTTAAACAAACAAAGCATTGGTTTGGATGATGCAAAGAAAGCTCAGTCAGGAAACATCCTTTGGAGCAAGAAGAGGAGAGGGGTGTGGGGAACTGTGTAGGGCTCGGCCTTGGAGACTACATTGCAGGATGGGATTTCCTGTTTCTATACACCATTAGAAAAAAAATGAAAGCACTGCAATCTGGTGATTTCCATAGTACAAATGAGGACAAAAGGGCCTGAGGCCCAGGGAGGCCCAGTGACTTGCCCAAGATTAAGACATTAGTGGTAATGTCTGAATTTGCTTTTAAAACATGCTTTTAAAACAATTCTAAATCTAGTTTTCTTTCTGCACTTTGACATTGCCTGTGGGAGGTAGACTCAAAGGAAAGCGTAGGTCTGGGATGCACTTGGTTTGAGTCCTGGCCCTTTGGGACAAGTGTTTAATATCTTTTCAGCCTTGGTTTCCTTGTCTGCACATGACCCAGGCTGCCCAGGCATTGTCCCCATCTGCTCAAGCATGACCCCACTTTAGAATGATCTCTGACCTCATGCATTCGCTGGCTCACTCACTCATTCAGGTGCTGTTCTGGATACCAGGGACAAAGGCACCAAAGAGACAAAGTCCTTGTCTTCATGGAGCTTGCATTGCACTGTGCAATGGAAATATAGCATAAGCCACATGTGTCATTTTCCATTTTCTAGTAGCCACATTAAAAAAGAAGCAAAAAACATAGGTGAAATTCGCTAACATTTTATTTAACCTAATATACTCAACACATTCTTTCAGCATGTATTCAATCTAAAAAACGACTAATGAGATATTTTGCATTCCTTTCTTGTGAACTCGGTCTTTGAAATCTCAATTCAGACCTGCCACATTTCAAGTGCTCCGTAGGCACATGCAGCTTTTGACTCCTGTATTGGACAGTGCGTTTCGAAGGCTTGGGAGCAAGACTTCACCCTCCGTCCCGGTGATCCAGGGACAGAAGCTGGGGGAAGCACTCCACTGCAAGCCCAGCAACTTGTGAGGAGTGCTGCCTGCCCAACAAAGGTGCCCCCTCCAGGGCCCTCAGCCCCACCCTGCTGCAGCACGCTAATCCATGCAGAAAGGGAGAGTGCCCACGCCTGGGTTCTGACCTTGTGTGTGGGTTTAGGCAAGCAAAACTGAGATGTCCTCTGTGATGATAAGAATATAGTTAGCACTTGGTGCGCACTAAGTACCAAGCCCTGTGATTGAGCTTTTCATGTGCTGTGTGTCTTACTGTCTTCACAACAACAGCATGAGGGAGGTACTGTCCATGTTTAACAGAAGAGGAAACTGGCTCAGAGAAGTTAGTTAACTTACCGAGGGTCACAAAGCTAGTAAGTGGTGAACCTAGGATTTGAACCCAGGGTTGTCTAAAGCTAAAGGTTTGTGCTTTTAAAACAGAGAAAGCACAGGAGATCCAGTGGGGGTCACACCAGAACTGAGTCCAGGCTTCCCAGCCTCTCTCTAAAACTCTCTTCACCTATTCAAAGGCCACACTGCCAAGTCCGAATGCTTTGGAGATGAAGGTGTCATCAAAGATGACTAAGTGTCACATGGAGGGATATATGGAGGATGTCTAGCGTCCCCAGGCCCAGCCCTCCACCAGCTGTCAACCAGGATCTATAACTGTTGATATATTCTTATTACAAATAAGACAGCATAATCTTTGAAAGCCATATGATAATGTTTGTGTGTTGCAAATATGAACTCGTAGGCGGTAGGCGTAGGTTACAAAAATCTTTGCAGACTCTGAAGCACCATGTAAAAGTTTGCACTCTTCAAAATACAGTTATTACTCTTGTTACCATTCAGTGGGTGATGTGTCTAGGGAGCTCACCCTAGCCAGCTCAGATCTCATCAGTGATGCCCATAATATCCAATGGCAATTGAAAACCTAACCTGACTTGGATTTTCTGCCTCCTCTTTGTCCCAGCACCTGGAAGTTTTTGAGCTTCACTTATGGTTATATGGCAGCAAAACCCAGCGTGCAGGCCAGCTGGTTAGGTAGGTGTTGCCAGTTTGCCTGGTACTGAAATCAGTCTTCATGTTAGCCTGGGTGGCAAACAGCACTCCTGGTTCTTCAGACCATTGTTGGAGGGACACGTGGAAACCCACAGACTTGATAGAAAGGGCTCTGGCTCCTCTCTCAAGTCCTAGGACAGGTGAGAGGCCAGAAGCCACCCACCAGCATCTGGCCGGTAAAGAGCACACAGGCCATATTGTGTGTCTCCTGGGTGTTCCTTGGGACCTTGCCAAATGAGATTACCTCCAGGAACATCTAAATCCACTCACTCTGAGTGAGTCCCACCTCTCCACAGAAGCCTTTCCTGACATCTAGCTGTGTACTCCTGTCCTGTACCACCTCTGACGTCCTGTGCTATTGAATGCCTGTGCCACCCACTTGAATCCTGAAGTACCCTGCCTTGTAGGAAGGGACTTCAAAAAGTTTGTGGAAAATAGGTATTATGAAAAGACTACGCATGGATGTCAATTTTTTTTGCTTGAAGTCTGCTAAAACTGAACAAGCATAAAATTTGTGGTGGAGCTCGTGTGGAGCATGGAAGAATGGTGAAAACATGGATGCTTTACAAAACTTTGCAGAAACTTTATGGAGACAATGCCACAAAGAAACTAGTAGTTTACAAATAGATAACTCATTCTAAAACAGAATGAGACAATGTTAAAAGTGAAGCCCACAGTGGATCACCCACATCCTTGAGAAAATAATTCATCAGTTCACGGGAAACAATAGCCAACATCTTAGACATCTCAATTGCTTCAGCTTACACAATTCTCACTGCAAATTACAGATGATCAAATTTTCCACTCAATGGGTGGAAAAACTGTTATACCAAGGTTAGCTGCAGACAAGAGCAGAGCTTTCTTTTCTTTTCTTTTCTTTCCTTTTTTGTTTTTTTGAGACAGAGTCTCACTTTGTTGCCCTCAGTAGAGTGCTGTGACATCACAGCTCACAGCAACCTCAAACTCTTGGGCTGAAGCGATTCTCTTGCCTCAGCCTCCCCAGTAGGTGGGATTACGGGCATCTGCCACAACGCCTGGCTATTTTTAGAGATAGGGGCTCGCTCTGGCTCAGATTGGTCTTAAACCTGTGAGCTCAGGTAATCCACCCACCTTGGCCTCCCAGAGTGCTAGGATTACAGGTATGAGCCACCACCCCTGCCCAAGAGCAGAGCCTTCAATGGAAATTTTAAAGAAATGGAATTAATATCTAGAAGCATTGCTTCAAAGAATTGTGAAGGAGATGAAACATGGCTTTATCAGTATGATCCTGAAAACAACACACAATCAAAGCAGTGGTAGAAGAGGTTCAGTCAGAGTAAAAGTAGCCCGATGAAGAACAAAGGTCATGACAGCAGTTTGGGGAGATGCTCAAAGCATTTTGTTTGCTGACATTCTGGAGGGCCAAAGAACATATCATCTGCTTATAATGAGAGGGGCTTGAGAGAGTAAGCCAAAGCTTTAACAGAAAGACACCGGGAAAGGCTTCACCAGAGAGTCTTTCTCCACCATGACGATGTTCCTGTTCATTTCTCCCACCAGACAAATGTAATTTGCTCAGAGTTTCGATGGGAAATCATTAGACATCCACCTTAATGGTCCTGATTTTACTCCTTCTAATTTATTTTTGTTTCCTAATCATAAAAAAATCTTTAAATGGCTCCCATTTTTTCTTCAGTGAATAATGCAAAAAAGACTGTGTTGACATGGTTAAATTCCCAGGACCCTCTGTTCTTTAGGAATGAACTAAATGGCTGGTATCATCATTTACAAAAAATGGCTTGAACTTGATAGAGAATATGCTGAAAAATAAAGTTTATGCTTTTTAATTTTTATCTTTTTTAATCTTGTTTTTTTTTTTTTTTTTTTTTTTTGAGAAAGAGCCTCAAGCTGTTGCCCTTGGTAGAGTGCCGTGGCATCACAGCTTATAGCAACCTCCAACTCTTGGGCTTAAGTGATTCTCTTGCCTCAGCCTTCCAAGTAACTGGGACTACAGGCACCCACCACAATGGCCAGCTATTTTGTCACCCTTGGTAGAGTGCCATGGCTTCATAGCTCACAGCAACCTGTCATTGTTGTTTGGCAGGCCCAGGCTGGATTCAAACCTGCCAGCTCTGGTGTATGTGGCTGGCACCTTAGCCGCTTGAGCTACAAGCACTGAGCCTTAATTTTTATCTTCTAATTCCATTTTCTACAAACTTTCTGAAGTCCCCGTGTATTATTAGTTACGTATTTTTTGTTTGGCTATGCCCTTTTTTGCCTATTCTCAGCCTTCTATGACCTCTCCTCATGACAGTCATTTGTGACTTGGGATATCTCTGATGATCTGATTGATAAACCCCACCTTGTCCCAGATAGGGTTTCAGGTAGCTCTTTCATTATTATAACTGCAGGTGGTGTTCTTAATTAACTTTTCATTTGGCTTTGCAAGCTGCCTCACCATCCAGAACATGTCCTTTGAGACTGAAGCCTGCTGTCTTATAATCTCAGCCTATATCTTAGAATCTGCCTGATTTAACCTTGGGCGTACTCAGGGGCAGTGTATTGCTGGATACTGAGTGAAGGGCTACTGCCCCAATGCAAATTAGCTTCCTCTCATGGAGTCATGTGCATAATACCCTTTACTTTTCTTTTACTGCAGTTACCATGATTTATATCACATGTTTACTCATTTGTTTTTTTTTTTCCTTTGAGACAGAGTCTCACTTTGTCACCCTTGGTAGAGTACCATGGCTTCATAGCTCACAGCAACCTCAAACTCTTGGGGTCAAGCTAACCTCTTGCCTCAGCCTCCCAAGTAGCTGGTACTACAGGCACCCACCACAATGCCTGGCTGTTTTTAGAGATAGGGGTCTCACTTTTGCTCAGGCTGGTCTCAAAACTCCTGAGCTCAAGCAATACACCCGCTTCTGCCTCCCAGAGTGCTAGGAAGTTCACTCATTTGTCACAGCCTCATCCTCCTGTCTGGGCAACTTATTTTGTTCTTCACTGTATTCCCTGTACACACTGCCTAGAACCTGGTGGGGCTTAGTACAGACTAGTTCAATGCATGCATCAGTGTATCAGCTTGGTCACTGGAGAAGAGAGTTAGGGTCTGAGGCTCAGCAGTTTTCTGAATGTTTTAGCTGTGAAGAGAAGTGAGGTCAGCTTCCCGTGGGCTGTGGGATAATGGAAAATGCATTTGCTAAGAAGTCATGGACCTGAGGGTCAGGCATTTTTCTGCACTGAGGTTTGTTTTCTACATAACCTTGAGAAAGACTTGTAATGGCTTGAAGGAGATGTTTTTTGTGAGATTGCTTTGTAAACCATACAATGGCATGGTTAGATGCTAATCATCACCCTAAGATCTATTCCCTGCCTATTTATCCAAATATATTTCTTATTAATTTAATTTAGCTAGGCCAACCTGCTCTCTTTATTGTATAAACAATACATTGTAATAACAAAAATATTAGAACATTCAAAAGAAAATCAAAATCATCTCCTAAGATTACCATCTAGAACTAATACTGCTTATATCTTACTTATAGCCTAAATCAATTTTTTCTAAGTGAGTTTTCAAGGTGTCAGCAGCCTGAGGGAGGACAGAGCAGCTTCCCTTGCCTCTTTTCCCACTGTGCTGGCCTTGCTGAAGGCTGCTGCCTGGGAAGCTGCCAGAGGGTAGAGTCTCCCCACTCTGTTTGCTTTCAGTATCCTGATAGCAATGCCAGTGGGACAGGGGATGGGGGCCCAGTAGGTGGCTTAGAGAGGGGTTATCTTGCCCAGAACTCTTTAGTTATCTGAAAGTGCTCACTTGGTCCGTGTCTCTCCCCAGTGGAATATAAGCTCCATGAGGACAAAGCTTGCTGATTTGCCTATGGATTTCTTTAGCACCTAAAAGAGTTCCTGCACATAGTGAATATTCATTGAACAGATGAATAAAGGAACGCCCAAGCACTGTATTACCTCCTATAGAATAGGCAGTATGTGATGAGTATTTGCCTCTGCATATGAGAATCGCAGAGGCCAGGTTTATTACTAATATACACATCTATTATCTACACTTTGAGCTTTGTTCTCAGCAAAAAGGACAATAGAAAGTCCCAGGCTCCTTTGCAATCACTTCAGACAACAGACAATTCCAAGCCCCTTTGCAATCACTTCTGCTGCTTCTGTTCATTTCAAGTATGCTCTCAGACTACACTACTTAGTATGCAGCCAAAACATTTTGCAGCATTCCTGTCCAGGTTCAGTTTTCACACTCCCAAACTGCCCTGTGCAAGGAGGCCCCTATTCTCCCTGTCCCAAAGCCTGCTCCCCACCCTTAGTGCCTTTCAGCTCGCTTTCCTTATGGGGTCCTTAGGCTTTCTTATAAGTGCTATTGCATTTCTTCCTTAGGGAGGGCAGTGACTGTAGCCACAATTCTGCATCTGTCTTCAAAGGTGAGCTTCCACGTTGCAGATGACATTTAGGATGGGAAGAATTTCAACAGCACTGATGAGAGCTGGTGGGGCTTCTGGAAAGGGGTGTCCAGTTAGCCCTGAGGCTACCCTGTACTCATACAGACAAAGATCTGCTTCTAAGGCTGGACACTGTCTCTGGACTTGGGTCACTGCTATCTCTCCATTTCCCCTCTTCTCTAACATCCAGAAAAGGACGGCACTAGTCCTGTTTTCTTTTAGAACATTGCGACCCAGGAGGAGGGATGTTTCCATACAGCCCCTTCACTCTGGCCCTCAGTGGAAAACAAGGTATAATTCATCTCTTGTGTGTTTCCTAGGTGGGTTCAAATCACTAGTGGCAAAAGTATCTTCTACATGTGAAGAAGATACTTCAGATACATTGTCCTCCAAGGAGGCAAAAACTGAGAGGTGAGTGAGAGAACAAAAGGTAGATAGGCTGTGAGCACTGACCCTAAGGCCTCTTGGCTGCAGGCCCTGTCTGTGTCAGCACCACCGAAGCCATTTCTCGTGGCCATGAGCATCAGCAGTGGGCCCTTGGATGTGAGAATTTACCAGACTAGCCATTTTTCCCAGCCTTAGCCTTGTCCTTCCTTAAGAAGGATAGTTTTTACCAGGCTGGCCATTTTTCCCAGCCTTAAGCCTTGTCCTTCCTTAAGGACAGTTTCTTAAATTCTACAATGAATGCCAGGGAGTTGGTCCTTTTAAGGGAGGCCTCTGGAAGAGGGGTTTGGCAATTTACCCAGCTCTTTTACGTGAGCGCAGAAGAGCCTGGAACTTTGCTGGCCTCTCTCTGGGAAGAGCCACTCTGCAGTCTCTGTCACTCATGGAACTGATTCCACTGTGGAGCGTGCCCCCTCTCTGCCTTCCTTTCCCTGCTCCCCAGACTCTCCCTTGGCAATGTGGAAGTGTGTCTGCTTTGATGTTTGATGTGCATCATTCTTCACTTTTACATCCAGTGTCATCTGGGCCTCCTCTGCTGGGGCAGGCAGGGAGGAAACTGATGTCCCTACTTTTTCAGAAAAGTAGCCAACTCCCCAAGGTCACAATGTGGTAAGGTTGCACTTGAACCTGATTTTTTGATGCCTGGCCAGAAACTTTCTAGAGCACTGTGTTCCTGCTGCCTTTTTTTTTTTTTAATTGAATCATAGCTGTGTAGATTAGTGCAATCAAGGGGTACAATGTGCTGGTTTCATATACAATCTGAACTATTTTCATCAAACTGATTAACACAACCTTCATGGCATTTTCTTAGTTATTATATGAAGACATTTGTATTCTGCATTTAGTAAGGTTCACCTGTGCCCTTCTAAGATGCACCGTAGGTGTGGCCCCACCAATTACCCTCACTCCACCACAACCTCACCCTCCCTCCCCTCCCTTGCCCCTTATTCTTGTGTTATAGTTGGGTTATAGCCTTCATATGAAAGCCATAAATTAGCTTCATAGTAGGGCTGAGTACATTGGATACATTTTCTTCCATTCTTGAGATACTTTGCTAAGAAGAATATGTTCAAGGTTCATCCATGTAAACATGAAAGAGGTAAAGTCTCCATCTTTCTTTAAGGCTGTTTAATATTCCATGATATACATGTACCCCAATTTATTAATCCATTTGCAGGTCGATGGGCACTTGGGCTTCTTGCATGTCTTAGCAATTATGAATTGGGCTGTAATGAACATTCTGGTAGAGATGTCTTTGTTATAATGTGATTTTGGGTCTTCTGGGTATATACCTAGTAAAGGAATTATAGGATCGAATGGCAGGTCAATTTTTAGATCTCTAAGTATTCTCCAAACATCCTTCCAAAAGGAACATATTAGTGTGTATTCCCACCAGCAGTGTAAAAGTGTTCTCTTTTCTCCACATTCACGCCAAGATCTGTGGTTTTGGGATTTTGCCATGTGGGCTAATCTTACTGGAGATAGGTGATATCTCAAAGTAGTTTTGATTTGCATTTCTCTGATGATTAAGGATGATGAGCATTTTTTCATATGTCTGTAGGCCGTGCGCCTGTCTTCTTTAGAGAAGTTTCTCTTCAAGTCCTTTGCCCATCCTGAGATGGGATCATTTGTTCTTTTCTTGCTAATATGTTTGAGTTCTCTGTGTATTCTGGTTATTAAATCTTTGCCAGAGGCATAACTTGCAAATATCTTCTCCCATTTTCTTAAGTGTTCTGATCATGAAAGGATGCTGGATATTATCAAAGGCTTTTTCTGCATCAATTAAGAGAATCATATGGTCTTTGTTTTTTATTTTATTGATGTTACGTATTATATTTATAGATTTGTGTATGTTGAACCAACCCTGTAACCCTGGAATGAAACCAACTTGATCATGGTGTGTAATTTTTTTGAGGTGTTGTTGAATTCTGTTTGCTGAGGTCTTATTGAATATTTTTGCATCGATATTCATTAATGATATTGGTTTATAATTTTCTTTCTTTGCTGAATCCTTTCCTGGTTTGGGGATCAGGGTGATATTTGCTTTATAGAATGGGTTGGGAAGTGTTCCTTCTTTTTCTACCCATTGGAAAAGGTTATATAACATAGAGACCACTTCTTCTTGAAAGGTTTGATAGAATTCAGGTGTGGTGCCGTCTGGTCCTGGGCTTTTCCTTTTCGTGAGATTTCATATTGTTGATGCCATGTCATTGATTGATATAGGTCTATTCAAGATTTCTAATTCTTTCTGGTTGAGTTTAGGAAGGTGGTGTGGTCCAGGTATTGGTCCATTTCCTCTGGATTTTAATATTTCTGGGAATAGAAATTTTTTTAGTAATCGTTGAGGATTTTGAACTTCTGAAGTGTCTGTTGTTGTTATTTCTCCTTTATCATTTCTGATAGACAATATTAGAGATTTTACTTTTCTATTTCTGGTTAGGTTGGCCAAAGGTTTATCAATTTTGTTAATCTTTTCTTAAAACTTTTTG
>CAUYRH010015974.1:0-24565 GCA_963574655.1 Perodicticus potto | reverse complement strand
TCTGTCTCAAAAAAAAAAAAAAAAAGATTATATCATCTTTTTTTTTTGAGACGGAGTCTCAAGCTGTCACCCTGGGTAGAGTGCCGTGGCATCACAGCTCACAGCAACCTCCAACTCCTGGGCTTGAGCAAGTCTCGTGTCTCCGCCTCCCAAGTAGCTGGGACTACAGGCGCCCGCCACAACGCCCAGCCATTTTTTGGTTGCAGCCATCATTGTTGTTTGGCGGGCCCAGGCTGGATTCGAACCCGCCAGCTCAGGTGTACGTGGCTGGTGCCATAGCCTGTTAAGCCACAGGTGCCGAGCCGATTATATCTTTGAACAGAGATAATTTTACTTATTTTTTTCTAACTTGGATGCCTTTTACTTTTATTTTTTATCTAAATTGTTCTAGCTAGGACTTCTAGTACTATGTTGAATGGAAGTGATGAAAACAGGTATCTTTGCCTTTTTCCTGACTTTGGATAAAAAACTTTCAGCTTTCACCATTGAGTATGATGTTAGCTGTGGGCTTTTTGTATATGGCCTTTATTAGGTTGAGGCAGTTTCCTTCTCTTCCTAGTTTGTTAAGGCATACCACTTTTGCCTTGTCCTTTTTCCTTTGTCCTCAATCCATGTGGAGACCAGCTGGTCACCGTCCTTCATGTAATAACCTTTTCTGTACTTTAGGGTGGATGCCTGAAAGAAGGCAGTTTCAATTTTCCTTCTTCAGAGAATTTTCCCACAGTTCTCTTCTCTTTTCCATTAATTCATCTAGTCACACAAGACAAACCTTTGTTGAGACTGTATTGTGTGTCAGACATGGCGTAGGGTATTCCCATCCACAGGAGGTTTCATGTATGTTGTCTCACTCTTCACAAGAGCTGTCTGAAATAGAAATTATTTCTGCCCCCATATGGAGAAGCAGAGATCCAGAGGAGCTTGCCCAAGGTATAGCCAGTTCCCATGACTTCTAGCACCAATGAATTAATCCCAGGCTGCTTTCGTTTCTATATCCAATTCTACTGGCCCTGCACAAGTACCTTCTGTCCCTCCTGAGCTGGCTCTGATCCAGGTGGAAAGGGTCCAGGACCAATCCTGAAGTCTACTTTCTCTCTTTGCATTCATAGAGGTCCTGGGCCTATGTCAAGAAGTGCAAAAACAACATGCGTCCCAACAGGGGCTTGGTGACTCAACTTTTGCAATGGGAGCAGATTGTCCTAGGAGACCTAATCACAGACATCATGGATCCTCTCTACTGATCTCTACAGCCTGGGGATGAGTGCTGGAGAACCATGCTTGGGGGCTTTTTGTGGGTGGAGGGCCAGAGTATGTATACTCAGGTTGATCTGGAAGGAGAAGGCCTTGGGTGCCTGAAGCCTCATGTCAGCCTCCTGTACTCGTTCTTCCTAGGCTCCGTCTTCACTCCATATGGAAGGTGCTCCCTGCTCAGGCTCAGTGAGAACCCACATCTCTACAGCATTCTGGACCACCCACATTGCATTCCTGAGGTTGCCTTGGGAAAAGCATCTGGTTGTGGGAGCAGCTGCCCCACATGCCAGGTGAAATGGACCCTTTGGAGGCTGTCTTGCAGGAGCCCCAGAGGTTGCCTGAGTTAGCCCATGGGAGATGTTACAATGTCCACCCATGGGTGGAGAGCCTTCAGTCCCACAGATGCCAGGCCCAATCTTGGCCTAGGCCCCAGGCTCCACAGATTCTGGAGGCTCCTGGAATGAGGGCACACCCCAATATTCCCTTAATAATCACTTGGTTCCCAACCCCCCTACCCCAACCCACCCCCACCTCTACCCCCGCTTTCCACTCACTTCTGCCTGGCTGTGTTCACCAAGGAGAGATTCCCACCTCTCCCATCCTCCACACATAGATTTCTAGAACTTCTTCAGGTCTTAAAAGAGAGTTTTTTCCAAATGCATTTTCCCAAAGCTGCTGGCACCCACAGAACAACCTGGGAGTCAGTTGAAAGCACAGACGAGGGGACTGGTGGAGAATTTAGGATGCCAATCAATGCACCATCCACTTGAGTCCATTTGGTAAACATTCCCTGCTACCACCTGGGGTCAGTCTGGGGACATAAAGGTGAATGTTATCCAGCTTCCTAGGACTCTCTGCAGAGGAATGGAGGGGATGGAGGGCTCGCTCTCCACTTCTAGAAGTAGCGGGGTTTTGTCAGAGGGATAAGGGCTTTCAGGCAGCAGGATCTAAGTTGCAGCAGAGCCTGAGCTGGCTGTTTAGGGACATCCTGGTAGGGCAGAATCACTGCCAAGTTTTCAGGAAGAACATGTTGGGAAATCATTCTTGTATTTTAGAAAGGGCAGTCTGGTGGCTGTGTGAAGGGACAGTGGAGGTGAGCCTGGTGGCAGGGGGGCAGTGAGGAGGCCACTGTAAAAATCCAAAGAGAGAAAAGGCTCGAAATCTCCTCCCTGAAAAAGCGCAGCTTCCCAAAGACGAGCGTTCAAGGCAGGTGTCCTCTCCCCGGGCCTTGGTTTGCTCCCAGCATGATAGGCCAGGTCACCAATGGCTGCACCACGCAGCTGGCACCACCGGTGCTCTGGAGGACTGGAGCCACAACCGCCGCAGCTTCACTAGGAGAGTAGGCCGGGAGTCTCCGAGTGAGAAGCTGCCGTGCACGAGGCCCCGCCCTGGGCCCGGATTGGCTGGAGCGGGGGCGGGGCCAGAGCGCCGCCTCGCCAGGCCCTTTCCCGTTGGTGCCCGCGGCGGCTCGAGCCCGGAAGCGGACGGGGGCGGCTGCGGAGGCGCTTCGGGCTGGCGGGGGTTGCTGCGCGGTCCTAGACTCTGGGCTCCCGGCGCAGCGGGCGGCAGCCATGCATCCCCCGCCCCCGGGCCCGCTGGGCGACTGCCTGCGGGACTGGGAGGATCTGCAGCAGGACTTCCAGAACATCCAGGTGAGCGCCGCTACGGACGCCCATTGGCCCCTAGCCACGTTTCTGGGCTCGGGGTCAAGGGTCGCGTAGTCTTGGGTCAGGCCGCGGAGAGCTCAGGGTCAGGGGTCGGGGACCCTGGCGTCCCTCCCGAGGGCGGCAAGGCCCCGGGTACTAGTGTCCACAGATACCAGCGTCCCTGCTGGCCCTTCCAGTGTCCGGCGGCAGCCCGGTTCGTCCGCGAGGCTGCATGACCCTGGCGGGACCCCACTGCGCTGGGCGACCTCGGTCTCCCTTGAGGCCTGATCCTGACCTGGACTCCACCCCTCCCAGGAGAGCAGCCGCCTGAGTCAGACACGGCTGGGCCCAACCTTGGGTCAGTCCCTCAGCAAACATGCTGCGGGCGGCGCCTTCCCGCCCTTGGGCATCTGTGGACTGAGTGCTGCGGGAGTCTGCGGGAAGACAGCGGGGGAAATGGGGTTTAGGTGAAGTCCTCAGCCTGGATGTCAGCTCAGGGAAGTGGAGTTAAGGGAGACATCTTAAGCCTGGATGGGGGCGCGACCGTCCCAGGCGGAAAGGACAGCTCTCACCAAGACCTTTAGAAGGAATGAGGGCAGTTGACAGGTCCATGTGGGTGCTGCTAGTTGAGAGGGAGAAGTGGGTAGGGCCAGGCTCTGCGGGGATGCCCTGAGCCTGGCAGGGATCAGAGTCCCTCTGATGCCACTGGAGGAATTGTCTGGATCAGGCTTGTAGGGGCCACTGGGGCTGTTCTGTCTGGAGGCCAGGGAAAAGGAGGTTGCCAGCTTTGTCCAGACAGGAGAAGGGTGTTGGCTGTGGATGGGCAGAAGTGGCACATGCTGCAGTCTGAGGGGGTATCGTAGTCTTTTCTGGGCATGAGAAACAAGACCCAGAGTAGAGCCCAAGCCAGCTTTTGCCTTTCCTGGACTGGGTCCAGCCCCATCCTGTCTTCATTGAAACTGGTTGCCCCCTGGCTTTGCCAAGCCTGCTGCCAGGTGCTTCTCCCCCAGAGGCCTGAGCAGACCCAGTGGCCCCACCTGCCCACCACTTTCCTGACCTCAGTCCCTCCTTGCTCTCCCAACACTGCCCCTTGCCCAATATCTAGATTGTGCCTTCTCCAGACTCACCTACCAGGGCGAAGTGCTCAGGGAAGCCCTAGACCAAAGGTGCTGGGGAGAGGGGGAGACTGCTTTTATAGTAGAAGGTCCAAGGGCAGAAGTTTCATGTCATGACCTTTAACCTGGAAGGAAGACATAGTCGGTAAGGCCTGAGCAGAAGGCACCTTGGATAATGCAAGTGCCCTCTGTACTTGCAGGCTGGCCAGGCAGGAGGAGCCTGGAGAGCAAGGGCTTGCCTTCAGGCCACCTGGTTGGTTCAGCTACACCTGTGGGCCTAGAACCCCGACCCAGCTTGGGACAGAGGAGTAGGGGACAAAGAGGAGTACGGGACAAAGATCCCCTGTGGGAGGTGACAGCTCTGGAGGGGTGAGGATGACCAGTAGATGAACTGAGAATAAGAAAATCTTAGAGAACTGGTTTGTTTCTGGGTGAGGGGAGCTGCAGGGCCCCTGAGCTTGCAGGAAGACACAGTAGCCAGCTCTTTGCCTGCCTTGTGGACAGCAGCCTCAGAGAGGTCCCTAGGCAAGTGCTGCAAGTTCAGTCTCCTTTCCTGCTGAGACCTTCCCAAGGAGCCCTGGGGAAGTTGTGCCCCCTGCTCTGCCTGTGGGTTCTGGCTCAGTGGGCTCCCAACCAGCGTGAGCCTTCTCCCATGCACCCAGGAGACCCACCGGCTGTACCGCCTGAAGCTGGAGGAGCTGACCAAGCTGCAGAACAGCTGCACTAGCTCCATCTCTCGGCAGAAGAAGCAGCTCCAGGAGCTGGCCCTCGTCCTGAAGAAGTTAGAACCCCTGCCCTGTCCTGCCCCTTTGGGCTGTGACCTTGTGGGGTGGGAGACCTGGTGCTGACTCATGGAGTGACCCTGGGCATGGCTTGTCCCATTTTTGGACCTCATTTGGTCTTCTGCCCTAAGGGTATCGGGATACCTGGGAGCCGACATGCTCTGACCCTCTCCCTGGCCCCACCCATAGATGCAGACCCTCCCTCCCAGCAGAGACCGAGGAGGCTGTGCAGGAGCTGGAGAACCAGATGAAAGAACGCCAAGGCTTATTCTTTGACATGGAGGCTTATTTGCCCAAGAAGAACGGGTGAGGGCCCCATCCCAGCTCAAGTTCACAGCCACTTCTGAGAGCCCTGAAGCCAGGTGCTGCCTCTTGGTCATTCCATCAGCAAATGTTTCCTGGACCCACTGGGGCTGAGCAGTGAGGCATGGTCCAGATGTCAGGAGAGATAGCCCAGCTGACAGGTCACTGTGGGGGAACTACAAGGAATGGGGGCACAGTAAGGAATAGCTGACCCAGCCCAGCAGATCGGAAAAAAGCCTCCTGGACTAGTGATGCCTGGCTGAGTCTTCAAGTAAGCCAGAGAGACATGGGAAGGGAGGTCAAAGGCTGGGAGCAAAATTGGAGTGGCCATAGCTTTGAGTAGGAGGTAACAATGCCAGGCTCCAGGGAAGAGGAATGAGCCAAATTTGCACTTAGGTCAGCTGCTGTCACCAAGGAGGTTGGATTAGACAGTGCAAAACCCTAGGCTGAGCAAAAACTTCCAGCATAGGAGGCTGCAGGCAGCAGGAAGGCTGGGAGAGGTAGAGTATGTCCCTGAAGGCAAGGAAGGAAGGAGTCTTGGTGCTCAGATGAGACAGTGTGTGTGGGGCAAGCATGACGAGGATGGGAACATGCTTCCTGGAAGCTGGGGCATCTTGGAGAGAACCATTTGGTACAATGGGGGAGGGGTTGGAAGTTGATACTGGGAATGATGGAAGAGCTGAGGAGGGGAGACAGCCAAGTTTGGGTGACTGTTTCTAGAAGCTTGGTTTTGAGTAGAAAGAAATTAAAAACTAGGCTCAGCGCCTGTGGCTCAACGGGCTAAGGTGCCAGCCACGTACACCTGAGCTGGCGGGTTCAAATCCAGCCCGGGCCCGCCAAACAACAATGACGGCTACAACCAAAAAAATGGCCGGGCGTTGTGGCGGGCACCTGTAGTCCCAGCTACTTGGGAGGCGGAGGCAGGAGACTCGCTTGAGCCCAGGAATTGGAGGTTGCTGTGAGCTGTGATGCCAAGGCATTCTGTCCAGGGTGACAGCTTGAGGCTCTGTCTCAAAAAAAAAAAGAAAAAGAAATTAAAAACTAGGAGCAGCTCGGCGCCTGTGGCTCAATGGGCTAAGGTGCCAGCCACGTACCCCTGAGCTGGCGGGTTCGAATCCAGGCCCGGCCTGCCAAACAACAATGACAGCTGCAACCAAAAAATGGCCAGGCGTTGTGGCGGGCGCCTGCAGTCCCAGCTACTTGGGAGGCGGAGGCAAGAAACTCGCTTGAACCCAGGAATTGGAGGTTGCTGTGAGCTGTGAAGCCACGGCACTCTATCCAGGGTGACAGCTTGAGGCTCTGTCTCAAAACAAACAAACAAACAAACAAAAAAACTAGGAGCTACACAGGGCTGAGGGGCAGCTTTTGCTTGGGTGTGGATGTTACTTTATATCTGAGAAGACAAGTATCTCCACCTGCTGAGAGGAGGGGCCCCACAGAGAAGAAGCGCCAGAAGGTTTGGGGAGTGGGCAGCCCCTGTGGCTCAGTGGGTAGGGCACCTGCCCCATATACTGAGGGTGGCGGGTTCGAACCTGGCCCGGGCCAAACTGCAACAAAAAAATAGCCAGGCATTGTGGCAGGCACCTATAGTCCCAGCTACTCAGGAGGCTGAGGCAAGAGGATCTCCTAAGCCCAGGAGTTGAAGGTTGCTGTGAGTTGTGGTTCCACAGCACTCTACTGAGGGCAATAAAGTGAGTTTCTGACTCAAAAAAAAAAAAAGGTTTGGGGAGGGATGGAGGGAAGCCTCTGGGAAGGGGTAGAGCACTGGGCGTGACGGAGTGGAAGCAGCAGGAGTAGCAGATGATACCAGTGATGTTGCAGGCAGGGCTGGGGGTGCCTAGGAGACAGGGTGGAGGTTGCAGAAGAGGTCATGAGGAGGCCGCTGCTGGGAATGGAATGGGAGTTGAGTCTGCAGCCTGTGGGGTGGTGGTCTAGATGTGGGGCCTAAGTGGGGAGCCCTGTGGGAGGGACAGGAGTTGGGGTGTTGAGGCTTGCCCACCTCTCTAGTCAGGTTTGGAGTCCCTGTCCTGCTCTAAATCCCTTTCATTCCTGGGCAAGTCACTCTGAGCCTCTGACCCTATGGCTTGAGTGTGAATGAGAGTACGTTACAGCTGCTTACTAAGTGACTGTGACTTTGCTGTCACTTCTTGGAGTGTCTCTGGCAGAGAAGGGCAAGTTGATCTAGGTTGGTAGGAGCAGAAGAGGGTGTGGGCTTTGCTGACTCGGGAGAGGCTTTGAGGCTGGTCATCCAGGTCAGGACACAACCAGAGCTCCAAGTTTCTAAGGGAGGCTATTTTGGGTTGAGAGGAGGTCCCAGGTGTCATGGTGGGTATAGGTAGCTAACATAGATCCAGGGCTGAAGGTTCGGGAGTCAAGGTGGCAGAGAACTGTGGGGCGGGTAGTAGATGGCTGTCATCCCACAGGCAATGAGTCCATTGGCTATCAGTAGGGAGGGAGAGTCCCAAGGTAGGGGACTTTCAGGCAGGAGCATGGGAGATGGGTGGGGGACATCAGTTTATTCCAGTTGGAATTCTGGAGCAGGCAGGGAGAAGGCAAGGGATCATGTGGAGTTTGTCTGCAGCACCCCCAAGGTCAGAGCCCCAAGGCCACAAGGAAGGCAGTAGAGGGGCAGACTTTGACCCAGCATGCCCAGGGCTCTGTGCCACATGCCTTTTCTGGCACTTGGAGCCTCTTCTCATGCACTCTCCTTGTCCCCTAGGTTGTACCTGAGTCTGGTTCTGGGGAACGTCAACGTGACACTCCTGAGCAAGCAGGCTAAGTAATTTGTCATCATGGGCTGGGTCTGCACCACCCCACACCCTTCCCAAGTGCTTTCCACTTGGCTGAGCCTTGGGGTTTGGGGGCTGCTCCCCAATGCTGGCCTCATGCAACACCAGAGTGTGTCCTGGGGCTGAGGCAAGGATGGCAGCTTCCCAGCCTGTCTCAGAGCGTGTACCCTGCAGGTTCGCCTACAAAGACGAGTACGAGAAGTTCAAGCTCTACCTCACCATCATCCTCATCCTCATCTCCTTCACCTGCCGCTTCCTGCTCAACTCCAGGTGGGCATCCTGCTGCTGGGGCGAGACCCTGCACTCTCTCCAGGCTCTGGCACCAACTCTGTACCCCTCCCCAGGGTGACAGATGCTGCCTTCAACTTCCTGCTGGTCTGGTACTACTGCACGCTGACCATCCGAGAGAGCATCCTCATCAACAACGGCTCCCGGTGGGCGCGCTGGAGGGCTGGGACCCCTGGGAAGCGGGCACTGGGCTGAGGCACTGGTTTCTTCCCACTTCTGCCACTTTCCTGTCCCTGAGCGTTGATCCTGTGAGGGGACAGGTGAGTGACGGTGGCTCCCTGACACAGGATCAAAGGCTGGTGGGTCTTCCATCACTATGTGTCCACGTTCCTGTCAGGAGTCATGCTGACATGGTGAGTGGCCGGGCCTTACATGGTGGGAGCTGGGACAGAGAGAGATGGCATCCCCATACCTCCACTGCTTTCTACCTTAGGCCAGATGGTCTCATGTACCAGAAGTTCCGGAACCAATTCCTGTCCTTCTCCATGTACCAGAGTGAGTGTCTCAAAGGCCCCTTCTTAGTAGGGGGAGGAGACAGGGAAAGAAAGGACTGAGGCTCCAGCCCCTCCTCACCCCTCAGGCTTTGTGCAGTTCCTCCAGTACTACTACCAGAGTGGCTGCCTGTACCGCCTGCGCGCCCTGGGCGAGCGGCACACCATGGACCTCACTGTGGGTGAGTCAGCCTCAGGAATCCTGCTGGGCAGCCGGGAGGCCACGTTCCTTGTCTTCCTGCCCTGGTCTGAGTGGTGGTGCCCCACATCTGTCCCTCATCATTCTGCACCCTGCCTCTTTCCTCAGAGGGCTTCCAGTCCTGGATGTGGCGGGGCCTCACTTTCCTGCTGCCTTTTCTTTTCTTTGGACATGTGAGTTGCACCTGTGTGTCCCCGTCCATCTGTCCTTGCCTGCTCTGGCTTTGGGCTCGAGCAGGAACTGGGTTTACTAAGTAAACTCCCCCACCGCCCTCCCCCCCCCAGTTCTGGCAGCTTTTTAATGCACTGACGTTGTTTAACCTGGCCCAGGACCCTCAGTGCAAGGAGTGGCAGGTGAGCTGGGGCCCCGGTGAGCACAGCTTGCGGGGCGGGCCCAGGGGCTTAGCTCCCGTCCTCACCCCGATTCCTCCCACAGGTGCTAATGTGTGGCTTCCCTTTCCTCCTCCTCTTCCTTGGCAATTTCTTCACCACCCTGCGAGTTGTGCACCAGAAGTTCCATAGTCAGCGACATGGGAGCAAGAAGGAATGAGGCCAGCCCCAAAGGGGCTTCTGCATCCCGTGTGTCTTGGGAGGGGGATGAGGTGCCCCTTATGTGTGTGTGTATGCATGTCTGGGAGGGCGTCTCTTCTGTTCTCCCGGGGTTTTGTGGGCTCTGTGGGCCCTGAAGAAGGCCTGTGTCCCAGCCTGCAAAGAGCTGGGGGCACAGGGTCTCAATAAAGGAAGAGCCACAGATGGCCTTGAGGTATGTGTTCTCCCGAAAGGAAGGCAGTGGGGCCTGGCAGCTCTCTAGCTGCGTACTCCCCCACCGCACTAGCTCTCAATCTGCTCAAGCACCACCAGGCAAATACAGAAAACAAAACTTTATTCCAAGGACCAGAGGTTATTTAAAATTATTTACACTCATTGAAAATCACATTGGAGGGGCCAGGCCCACCTCAGCTAAGAAAGCCCTCTGCACAGCCACTGAGGGCCTGAGGCATCCCACAGTGTGGGGCCCGGTCACCCCTACTGTGTGCCCTAGGGCTGGGCAGCCTGCGTGGCTAAGGAGGGTGCACTCCAGGCTGGGAGCTTTGTCACTGGGCCTGCTGCCCATGGCAAGGCTGAGCAGAACCCCCCCAGGAGCCCAGCAGGGAGGGGGAAGTGATTACATGGGCAGTGGGGGACAGGAGGGCCAGGCAGTCCTAGCTCCACACGTCCAGGGAGTAGCGGCCCTTGGTCATCAGCTTTTTGATGTAGTCCACGGCTTGTGCATGCTCCATGACCCCAAACTCAGCCACAATGTCATAAAAGGTGTTCTGCACATCCCTGGCCATATTCCGAGCATCCCTGGTGGCAGGAAGGAGGTGGCAGTGGGGACTAGGCAGGGGCCACCCACAAGCAGGCAGGCCCACCCCCTGGTCCCCAACTCACCCACAGACATAGATGTGGGCTCCCCCCTCGTGGATGAGCTTCCACAGGTGTTCCTTGTCCCTCTTCAGCAGGTGCTGGACGTAGACCTGTGGGGAGGGAGGGAAATGTGAGGCAGGCAGGCCCAGTCACTGTGGCCACCTGGTTGTCCCCTGCCTGTGCAGCCTTTCCCACCTTACCTTGTGGGACTGCTCCCGGGAGAAGGCCACGTTGAGGTGGGTGAGGGCGTTGTCCTTGTGGAACTGGGCCAGTTCCTCGCGATACAGGTAGTCCTCTTCCGAGCGGCGGCAGCCATAGTAGAGCAGCGTCTCCCCAACTTCCTTGCCTGGGTGGTGGCAGTAGAGTGAGTGGGCCTGGTCTGGCCTGTCCCTGCCCTCCCACATGGGCCCGCACACTCACCCTGCTGCTGCAGCCAGGCCCGCTCTTGAATGAAGCCGATGAAGGGTGCCACCCCTGTGCCGGGGCCCACCATGATGACTGGGGTGGTGGCCTTGAAGGGTAGACGGAACTGGGACTTGCGCACAAACATGGGTACAAGAGCCCGGTGGCCATTTTCTCCGGCAGGCTCCTTGGCCCGCAGCCAGCTGGTGGCCACGCCCTTGTTGATTCGGCCAGACTTGGTTTCATACTCCACGGCCACAGCACAAATGTGCACGGAATTGGGGTGGACCTGGAGGGAGGTACTGGTGAGCTTGGCCAAGGCCCTCTCCCTTAGGCTCAAGGCCTCTTCACGCACTCTTGGTCCCCAGACTTCCTCAAAGGCCCCTGAGACTAAGGCTGGAGAGAAGCTGATAACCTGGGGGACCCTCAGAAAACTGCCCAGGCATTTAGGGCAAGACGGGCTCCTGTGCTGCCTCTGGTGAGCCCATCTGTGTGTCTGCCTCAACAGGGCCTGGCCTCTGGCTCGGGGCTGACAGACCAAAGCCAGCCTAGGGCCCTCACCTTGGAGGAGGAGGCGATGGAATAGTAGCGGGCCTGGAGCCGTGGGAGCAGCTCACACAGGTGGTCTATGGGGGGCCGCAGAGATGGGTAGTCCTGCAGGATGGCCAGGATGTGCCTCCGGGCCTCCACCACCCAGCTCAGGTATAGCTCCTGGAAGGAGATGCAGGAAGTATGGTGAGACACAGGTGAAGGGACTGGGCTAACAGCGGGATCCACAGAGGTAGGACAGTGGCGGGCTAGGGGCTACAGCATGGCTGAGGGGCAGGGTGGCCAAGGCAGGTCTACCTTGCCCTCGCCCGAGGAGGAGGCCATCTTGCGTAGCTGCTCCTGCTCGGAGGGTGCAGAGGCGTACTGGGCCAGCTCATACAGCACGTTGGTGCGGGGAGGGTTGGTGATGTCCAGGTAGTAGGTGAGGGCCGTGCGGTAGGAGGTGGGGCAGGGGAACGGGTGCTTCTTGTTGGACTCCTCTGCAAGGAGAAGGCAGGCAGGACATGGGGTGAGCAGCCGCCTCCTGGGGTGATGTCAAGCCTAAAGCAACCCTGCTCTGCAGGAAGCAGGCACCCCAGCAGGCACTGGGAGCAAGGTACCTCTCATTAGTGCCACCTTGGCCTAAGCTGAAGGCTTCCGACCAAGCCTTAAGGTTTATGCAGGAGGGCAAGTCCTCATCAGAGGTGGATAGATCTCGTTAAGGAGGCACTTTAGTGCATGACCACTGTGCTCACACTGCTGTGACAGTTTGACAGTCTACTCCCTTTTCAAGCTATACCACTTAAGGGCAGATTCTGAACTGGTGAGAAGTGACAGACCTGCCACAGGTTGCTAAGGATGGGAGTGCGTAGGAATGGGGCAGGGCAGGGGCCATCACAATGAGAGGTGCAGGCTAGGCAGCTCTTCAAGACCATGGGCAGACTTGGCCATGTTTCTAGTGCCTCCCAGCACTCCACACCTGTAAGTGGGCCCAGAAGGGCTATCAGGATTGCTGACACAAGTGTCTCTCCAGAGAGGAAATGGAGGCCCAAGAGCAGGGAAGGACCAGCCCCAGGCCCACAGCAGGCAGTCAAGACACACTGGCAGGGGGAGCTGGGGCTGGCTTTGTCTGTAGGCCTCAGGCACCCCTCCTTCCTTTAAGGGACTATTATAGTGCTGTGGCAGGAACTCCAAAGGAGAGGCCAGCCAAATAGCCACTCTGCCTCTCCTTGAGTTGCCTCCAGAAGCTAAAACCATGGAGTCTCAGGGGTCAGGGCCCCTCAGGTTCCAGGGCTTCGGGCCTAAGCAGAAGCACCATCAAAGGCTGGGGAGGGGAGAGGTGGAGGGCGGCCTCGATTCTAGGACTCACCGTCGAGATTGTTCAGTGACATTATGACATCCAGGTCAGCACCCAGGATCTCACCCAGCTGGTTGACAAGGGCAGAGTCGTTGGCTGGGTAAACAGCCACATGGTCCCCAGATTCGTACCTGGAGGGAGATGCAAGGCTGGCTCTGCACCTGAATCTGGAGGCCCCAAGTGAAGGTACAGGGGAGGTGATAGTGACAGCTGATACCTTATTTTGGAATCTGAGATGTCTAATTCTATGTGCATGAAGTGTCGCTCAGTTCCCTGGTTCAGCTTCTTGTTGGTGGCAACTGCAGCCAAGAATGGATTCTTGGCATCAAACGGGCTGGGTGGGGAGAAGAGAAACCAGTGACTAACCAGCCTTTGATCTGCATCTCCCTGTCCCCAAGGGATCCTTCTGGTTGCACAAAACACAGAGAACAGCAGAGGTGGCCCCTCCAAGGGCCAATAGGAAACCTTATCCATATGTCAAGGACCCTCCCAGATTAATCCAGCACAGCTCTCTCAACAACCCACCAAGTGGGCAGTGCTAGATCATCAGTGTCCCCACTCACAGAAGACCTGCCCAAGACCCTCTACACTCTGTGACCATGGGTGGGTGAGGGCAAGGAAGGCCCAGGCCCTCGGAGATGGAATACAGCTCCTCACTCCCACATGCCCTGGACTGTAATGTGGACAAGAGAAATTTTACTGAAAAGTAGGCCCATAGTAGTACTGATACAAGCAGGGCAGGATGTGCCCCTGGGCCTGTGGTCACGAATCTCACAGTATGAGAACTTTTCTGGATGGCACCAGAAAGGATCTTTCCGTTTATGGACAGAAAGTCCATCTATTGAAGTAGATTTTAAGCAAATGAGCCCTTCTGCCAAGGTTGAACCTAGACAGAGTTACACTTGCTACATCCTTGTCCAGGAACCAGTATGCACCCCACTGGCTCAGCACATATACAGCAAGATGTGGAAGTAAATTAAGTACAAACTTTATGAGCACTGGTCTCACAAAAGCTATGCCTTGGACTTGTGCCACCTAGGGCCGGGAACTCCTGAGGGTCCTGGCATGGAGCAACTGCCCTTCTCTGGGCCTCACACCCTCCTGTGCTCTGTGGGGATGCACTGAGTTGTTACCACCCCACATGGGTGTGTCATGGGTCCCAGGGCCATGTGCCTGCAACCATGCTGCATCCACTCACGGTTTCTGGTTCTCATAGCTCTTCAGCCGGCCCATCTCACCCACATACACCTTGGCCATGTCTACATCTGTGTGGACCACAAGCTCATACTGGCGAATGCTAGAAAGAGGAGACCAGAGGTGACAGGTGACGTCGGGCATGGGGAGAAGGGAGAGAGCAAGGGGCAAGAGGAGGAGCAGGGTGCAGCTGTACACTCAGATATCCGAGGGCAGAGCTGGGGCAGGGTCCGGCAGGAAGCAGCTTCTACGTGATTCCATAAGAAGGTATGGAAAGTCCAAGCATCTTAGCTGGGCCAAAGACCCTTGCTGACCCCACAACTGAGCTTCCGCCAACTTCTCCTCACCATCCCCACAGCAACTGTCCCACTCTGGAATAGTTGCTCCTAGGAATTGTCTAAGGCCCCCTACACTCTGTAGCCCATACTCACCTAGACTCCTCCCCAGTGGCTTCCACCCCAAAGTGCTCACACACGGCCGGCCAGAACTGCTCTCGCCAGGTGATGAAATCCTCTTCCAAGCTGGGAAGTAGGGAGAATAAGCTGAGCTGGGCTGGCTCCCCAGATGGGGTGACCCTCTCCCCTCACAGGCTCCGCGACCCAGCTCCCTTCCCCAGAGTTCTAGGGGCCGCACAGCAATGTGAACCCAAGGCATCAGGAGGGAGCTAAAGGAGCTTTTACTTGCTAGGCAAGCTAGGAGAAGATCCAGTGACTCAGCAGGGCTGAGCGGAGGGAGGGTGAGTCCCCTCTCTTGTCAGTAACATGTCATTGAGTTTCAGCTAACAATGGCTTGCATTCCCCCCATGTTCCAGTCAAGTCTCTAGACCTGTGGTGCCTAATACATAATGGTGGGGGCCCTAAGGTGGTGGCCCAGGCTTCAGGGCTGGAGAGCAGGGTGTGGCACTCACTTCCCATCATCGTCACCCAACCCCAGCTCAAAGATGCGCTGGGCGCCGAGCTGCTCCAGCCGCTTGTCCACGTATTTGCCCATCGCATTGAAGTGCTCGTAGGTCTTGTTCCCAAGACCAAACACCTGTGCAGACAGAGGGGGCTCTGAGGCCTGGCCTCCAGCATGACCAGCAGGGCTGGTTGAGCCTCTAAGCAGTGCCTGCAAACCTCTGTCCCCGCCTAACACCTTGCACTGTGAGGACATCTAGGCTTCCTTCGACTTCCTCCACAGCCAACCTCCAAGCCTCGATCCCACGTGGCAGCAGAGGTGTAGCTCCCCTTCCCCACCTGATGGGCAGCTCTAGCCCTCCTGCCTAGCCAAGGCTCAGCTATCCTGCCACATCTGTCTCACCTTCAGTCTCCAGCAACAACTGGGTATGGGGACATAGGAGAAGCTCTCTTCCTGCTAGGGCGAAGGACACAAGCAGCCACCCTCTGGGACTCCCCCATGAGCTCACTGTCAGGCCTTCAGCCCGCCCTGGCTGATGGGTGAGAGAACCTCCTTTTGGATCTGAGGAACCAGCAGCCCAGGGGAGGGGCTAAGGCTGCCATGAGCCCACAGGAGTCTCTGGGTGACTCACCGCATACTTGACTCCAGAGAGATCCACATCTGTCTCTTGGAGCCAGTCATAGAAGTCCTGGGCATTGTCAGTAGGGTCCCCCTCGCCATAGGTGGCCATGCAGAAGACTACCAGGGAGTTGTCTATTTCTGGGAGGCTGCTTAGGTCGGCCTGAAGAGAAAGAGCAGAGCTGACCAAGATTAAGCCTGCTCTAGGTTGGCCTGCAGCAAAAGGGGATACCAAGCCCTGCCCAGGGCAGAGCACAGCTGGGGATTTTCAGGTACTGTGGGGTCAGAGAAGGAACAAATCTGTCTGCCTGGGAAGTGCATGGAGGGTCAGGGATGGCTGAGCAGAGGGGGCTGGCGTTAGAGCCAGGGGAGCAGGACGAGGCAGTGTGTGTTAGGCTAGAGCGGACAGTATGTGTTTCTAGAGGAAAGAGGGCAGCAGGCACGAAGAGCACAGGATGGGGAGAGAGTGTGATGGCAGAACCAAAGACCGGCTGGCTTCCAGGCCACCCCAAGGGCAACCTCACCATTCCAGAGTCCCTGGCTTATGGCATGGCCTGGGTGCTCACTGATGTCTAAGGCTGGGTGGTGGTACCTGTCACCAAGATCCCAGAGGAGGTGGGTGAGTAGGACGAGTTTGGTTTGGGACATGGAGCAGCCCCTGAGGGAAGCAGCAGCTGGTGCTCAGGAGAGGGCTGGTTTTGAGGGAAAGGACATTCAGCTATTGCTGGAGCCACAAGAATAGCTCTTCCTCACCAGCAAGGCCATGACTGGCAATGACCCTTATAGGGAACAGTGGGAAGGCAACTCCTGGGGACGCCTTTGTGGGACCCCTGCTCCCTCCTGAGGGGAGCCTACAGCTCAGCTTTACTTGCCTGCCCACTGTCTCTGTCTGGGCTGGCAGCCTGTCACTGGCTCTCCCAACCCAGAAACAGCAAGCAGACTACTGGAAAGTTCTTATACTTTGAAAGGCCACAAGTGAGCAAGAAGGAGGTAGACAGAGCCAATTCTAGGAAGAACCAGTGCCAACAGGAGCAAACCTGCTCTCCATGGTCCTCAGAGACAAGGTTGGGTCTGGCTGAGGCCAGGAAGTTGGGATTTAGTCCCTCAGTGCCCACAGGGAGCACTGTGTTGAGGCCTACTGACAGGAAGAACACTCCTACCGCACCTCCCCATGCCACACTGTCCCCTCACTCTGTGTCCCCTCTTGCTCTGGCCCAGACACACAAATTCTTAGCAGCCTCATTACAAAGCCAGCTGAAGGGTTTTCAGAGAGACCCGTCCCACACCCTCATCCCTCCTCTGTAGGTAAACAAGGACAATGCATGGGCAATCAGGGCAGGGCAAGATCTGCACCCAGATGACCTGACTCTACATTTGGTCTCTGGCCAATGCATTTCCAGGTGGGGAGAGATGGCATAGAGTTCCTCTCCTGGCATTCTGAAATATCCACTCCACTAAGTACCTGGGTCCCTTCTGCATGCACCAGCCCAGCACTTGGGAAGCTCCACAGTGCAGAGGCTCAGCCTGAGCAGTGCTGGGTACAGACACACATGTGCACACACTGCCTTGCTGACCTAGACCTTAGAATGTCTTAAAAACTGGTGCCATGTGGCTGCTAGAACCATCTGTTCCATTAGTTATCTCAGCCCTTTAAGCCTCTCGGTGAGCCAGAGGCGAATCTCTTAATACCACTGGAAGAGACAGGAAGAAGGGGGCAAGTGCCTGGCGAGAGCTCACCAAGTCGTACTCCTCAGGGTCTGCTGCCATGCCCCGCATCCCGTAGCGATGGGCATCCTTGGACAAGCGGTTGGCAAACTCCTCAGCAGTCCCCGTCTGGGAGCCGTAGAACACGACGATGTTCTTACCCTAGGGAAGGCCAGATACACGGGATCAGTGAGGAGCCCACAAGCCACAGCCTTCACCCAAGGCTCCAGTGGACACTCCCAGGGTCCCTCAAAGGCATCCTCTTTCCTTCCTAGCTCCAAGTCCTTTCTAAATGGCTCTGGGGCTGGCTTCTTACTGTTAGAGCCACTGTGGTGGAGGAGGGCAAGTCACACACTTGGCCACTCAAGATCACATTCTCACTTTTTCTTTTTTTTTTTTTTTTTTGATATAGTCTCACTCTGTTGCCCAGGCCGGAGTGCCATGGTGTCTGCTCAGCTCACAGCAACCTCAGACTCCTAGGTTCAAGCAATCCTCCTGCCTCAACCTGAGTAGCTGGGACTTTAGGTGCCTGCCATGATGCCCAGCTAGTTTTTTCTATTTCAAGTAGAGATGGGGTCTTGTTCTTGCTTGATTATAATATACATTCATAATAAAACATGAAACTCAGGGAAAGGGTACTATGGATTGAGTCTCAAACTCATGATCTCAAGCAATCCACCCAGTTCAGCCTCCGAGAGTGCTAGAATTATAGGCATGAGCCACTGTACTCGGCCTTCTGACACGGTTTTTTGGCCGGGGCTGGGTTTGAACCCGACACCTCTGGCATATGGGGCCGGCGCCCTACTCCTTTGAGCCACAGGTGCCGCCCTGACACGGTTTTTTTCCTAATGGCATGAAAATAAACATAATGGTAAGTTAAAAAAGAAGGTAAGAACACAATATGTAAGCTGCAGTCATCCCTCATTATCTGTTAGGAATGGGTTCCAGGACTCTCCAAGGATACTGAAATCCTTGAATGGGCAAGTCCCTAATATAAAATCGTGTAGCTGCCTATAACCTATGTATATCCTCCCATTGTATACTTTAAATCGTCTCCAGATTACTTGTAATATCTTACACAATGTAAATGCTAGGTAAATAGTTGTTATACTATATTATTTAGGGAATAACGATAAGAAAAAGGTATGTACATGTTCAGTACAGATGTGACCACCTATTTTTCCCCCGAGTATTTTCAATCTGTAGTTGGTTGAATCCATGAATGCAGAGCCCATGGATACAGAGGACTGACTATATTTACAATATAATTGGATCTTATATATGTTTTGTTTATATACACATGCAGAAAGGAAAAAGACTGGCAAGAAATACATATACAGAGTCTCTAAGTGCAGAATTAGGGGTGTGGATTTCTGGTTGATTATAATACACATTCATAATAAAGACTTGAGACTCAGGGAAAGGGTACTGTGGATTTGCGTCACACATTCTTCCTTCTACCCATCTTTTACAGCAGCTACTGAAAAGCCTAAAACCTTATTTCCCAGACTCCTGTAAAGCTAGAAGCATAGTAAAATTAGGTTTGGTCACCTGGATGTGCTTGTTAAGTTCTAGAAGGTAGGAGGAAGCAAAAGCTTCCTGCTCCTTTATGCAAAACAAGAGGTTCTTAGCAATGGTATTTCAGTCCCCATTCTTCAATGTCTGAGTTATTGCTGATGGTTTTGGCAGCCAGAATTTAAGTTCCCAGGCCTGGTTTCAGGCTTATGGGATGTTCAGAGGCAGTTGCAGAAGTAGTTTCTGGTCCCTGGATCGTAGATGCACATAATGTGACCTGAACTGTCCTGAACGCAACAATTCCAGGCTGGATTCAGAAAGCAGCACCATTGCAGGTCAGCCTGAGACCTACCTTTGCCTTTAGCTCTTTCAGTACCTGGAAGCCCCATTTCCTGTGTGAAATCCCTTCCTCATTAAACTGCTTCAATGCCTAGAGTGGGCTCTGGTTTTTTAACTGAACCCCAACTTAAAAGGGAACAAAATAAAACTTAGAGATTACAACTGGTTTAAAGTGTTCTGTGCCTTTTCACATTTTCTAAAACTTCTACAAATCATTGTTAACATATTAAAAAGGATATTTTAAAATAATCACTATATTTGCTTGGCACCCATAGCACAGTGGTTACAGCGCCAGTCACATACACCAAGGCTGGTGGGTTTGAACCTAGCCCAAGCCAGCTAAAACAAGGACAATTGCAACAAAAATAGCTGGGCGTTGTGGCAGGCGCCTGTAGTCTCAGCTACTTGGGAGGCTGGGGCAAGAGAATCGCTTAAGCCCAAGAGTTGGAGATTGCTGTGAGCTGTGACACTACAGCACTCTACTGAGGGCAACATAGTGAGACTCTGTCTCAAATAAATAAATAAATAAAATAAAATAAAATAAATGATAACATAAAATAAAATCATCACTATAAAAACTATTTACGGAGGCTCAGCGCCTGTAGCTCAGTGGTTAGGCCACTGGTCACACACACTGGGGTTGGCTGATTTGAACCTGGCCCGTTCCTGCTAAAACAATGATGACTAAAACAACAACAACAACAACAACAACAACAAAATAGCCAGGGGTTGTGGCAGGCTCCTGTAGTCCCAGCTACTTGGGAGGCTGAGGCAAAAGAAATACTTAAACCCAAGAATTTGAGGTTGCTGAGAGCTGTGATGCCAAGGCACTTTACCGAGGGTGACATAGTGAAACTGTCTCAAAAAACAAACAAAAAAAATTACTTATGGGAAAAAATGCTTATAATAACAGATTAAGGGATGTAAGAGAGCAGCTAAGTATTTACAGTACCATCAAAATATATAAAATACCCAGAAATAAACTCTACAAGAAACATATGAGAAGCTTCTGAATGACACATAAAGTACTCAAACAAATGAAAAGAAAGACTCAGAAATGCAGCGTGATCCTACTAAAACTCTGAACAAGTTTTTTCCTTAACAAACTGATCCTAAGAGTCACGTGGAAAAATAAACATGAATCCATACACTGGAATGTCATTTGGCATGAAAGAGGAAGGAAGTACTGATACGTGCTCGGATGAACCTTGAAGACAGTGTACCCAGTGAAGGAAGCCAGACACAAAATGCCACACCTTAGGTGATTCTTTTTAAATGAAATGTCCAGAAAAGGCAAATCCATAAAGATAGAAAATAGATCAGTGGTTGCTTATGGCTGGGGATGGGTGTTTAGGGAATGAGGGGATGACTACTAATGGGTTCAGTGGTTTCTTTTTGAGATAGTGAAAATGTTCTAAAATTGATTGTGGTGATTGTTGCACAAATGTGAATATACTAAAAAAACTCTGAAGTGTATAGCTTAAAATGAGTAAATTATATGGCATATAAATTATTTCTCGATAAAGCTGTTACCCAAAATAAATAAATATATATGAAATAACAGCCAGAAAAACAAATAAGAGCAATGAGGTGGGGGGAAGACAGGGGGCAGTGCCTGGAACTACTGGATATTAAAACATATTATAAAACTTCAATAATTAAAACAATATGATACTGTATATAAAGAGATAGCTAAATTAAAGTGTTGGAATAGGAAAATAAGGAAATAGACCAAAATACATTTGGGACTTAAGAATATGATAAAGGTAGCATTTCAAACCAGTGAGGGGAAAAGATGGACTCTACTATGCAATAATTTGACAGCTGTGAAAAAAATGTAGAGTTTGGGGTCAGATCTCACATCTCATACCAGGACAAATTCCGAGTAGATCAAATTTTAAATTTTGAATATGAAAATCTGAACCATAAAAATACAAGAAAAAAATAGTATAGATGAACACCTTTATATCTTTAGTGGGGAAAGACTTTCAAATTATGACTCAAAGTCTAGAAGTCACAAAAAGAAAGAATAAAGTTGATTATATAACTTTACACATACATCATATCTTGAATGGTACCAGAATATTTGTCAAACAGGACTCAAATGCATATAAAAGAACTCCCTTACCCTGGTTGCAACCAATCTGCATGCAGATGCTCTTAGTAAATCTCTGCTATAACTCAACTAGGCCTGGTTCTTGTGGTACCTTCAACTCTAACAATGAGCATACAGGAGCTCTAGAAGGATCCATAAATACCAAGAACAGTGGTGGTGGTGGAGCTTTCCACTAAATACTTGATGGTTAGAATTTTAATCATGTGAATGTAGTACCTACTCCTGAAAGTAAATACTTAAACAAAAACAAAACAGAGATAAAACTGTAGCTGTGTCATGACCATACAGCTATGTTAGATTTATACCTACTTCTAGACAGAGCCTGTCATGGAAAGGGCAGAAGGGACAGCTTCACGAGTTAAGTGAAGAGTCTATTCTTACACTTTGGTTTGTTCAAGGAAATAATCAAAACAACAAAGTAAACTGTCCCAGCAATAGCAGAGCAGCTCAAGGCTTTGGTTAGGTGAGAACACACCATCCACAGTGAGCAGGGCCTGGCCCCTGCTTGGTGCCCACACACCTTCCCTCACCAGGGTCCTTCTCTATCTAGTGAAGCTGGCCCTCTGCTGGACCCCTCCCCTGTGCCCATCAAGGCTGAGACTCACTGAGAAGAGCAAAAGCATGGAGAACACTCACTGTTTTCTTCATCTTTTCCACAAAGCTGCTCTCTTTGACAGAGGAGGTCCTGAAAAATAAAAGTCACCATTGAGTGTGGGATGCAGGTGTCGTGGGATGCATGTACTTTGGCAGCACGTTGCAGGAACATTCCAGCTATGCCCAGTGCCCCTCCCCAGTAATTGAGCCAGCAGCTGACCTCTGGCCCATTACCGAGGCTAGAAGAGGCAGGACCAGGCTCCCAGGGCTCCTAGGCTGGCTCGACCTCCTCATTTCCCCATGTGTAGATCTAAAGTTTCTTTCGATACCAACACCTTGCAAAGCCAAGACTTCCTGCACACAGATAGCTATGAACCTGTTTCCTTCAAACAATGAACCAAGGTTTTCACTTCCCTCTTCTTTTCCTTCTACAGCCAAGGTCCCACAGCCTCCTCTTCCCTCCTTCAACCTGTCCTACTCCAATCCCTGCCTCAGCCTTAAGGTACCATAGGCTCTAGGAGCTTAGATTACCGGAGAAATGGAAATTAACACCACAATGAGATTTATCATATACCTAGCAGAATGGCTAAAACAAAAAGATTATATCATGGATAGGTGAAGATGTGTAGCAAATGGAATCCATACAAGATGATGGTGGGTGTGGAGGAGGCATGAAAACACTGGAACCCCGAAGGACTTGCCTTTCCCTACAACTCAGCAATTTTCTCGTTGGCGCACCAAAAAACACACACACAGGTTTTGCAGCAGCATTAGCTAAGGTACGTTAGGAAACAATCCTCATATCCATCAGTAGCAGAATGAACAGACTGTGGTACTAGATATAGTGTAACAGTCTCCATCATGGCGATGAAAAAGAACGAACTATTCCTATACACACTCATACGAATGACTCTAACGTGATGTTGAGTAAGAGAGGCCAGATGGACATGAGCACATGCTGTATGATTTCAACATGTAGAAAGTTCAAAAATAGGCAAACCAATCCATGGGGACAAAGGTCGGGGTGGCTGTTAGCCTTGAGAGTGAAGGAACAGGAAGGGGCTCCTAGGGTGCTGGTAATTATGTGCTCGTTGATCTGGTTGCTGACAGTCACCCAGCAGAGTCATAGGAATATATTATTTACCAAGTATAAATAGAACTTAAAGTGATGATTAAGAAAAAACGATCACTTTGTACCCTTCAATGAATCCCAAACAATAAAAAGAAAAAAAAAAAGATTAGCAACCTAGCTGAATGTTTGATAAAATACAAGTGGAAAAAGCTAGTACAAAACTGAGACAGAAGACAGATTAGCAGTTGCCAGGGGCTGAGGGAAGGGACAACAGTGAGTGACTACCAGTGGGACCAGGGCTTCCTTTTGGAGTGATGAAAATGTTTTGAATTAGACAGTGGTGATGGTTGTACAACATTAATGTACCAAAAGCCACTGAGTTGTACACTTTAAAATGGTATATCTTAAGTGATGTGAATTTGTCTCAGTTAAAAACCAAAATAAAGGGTGGCACCTGTGGCTCAATGGGTAGGGGGCCGGACCCATAAGCTGCGGGTGGTGGGTTCAAACCCAGCCCTGGCCGAACTGCAACAAAAAAATAGCCAGGCATTGTGGTGGGCGCCAGCAGTCCCAGCTACTTGGGAGGTTGAGGCAAGAGAATTTCTTAAGCCCAGGAGCTGGAGGTTGCTGTGAGCTGTGTGACTCCATGGCACTCTACCAAGGGCGATAAAGTGAGACTCCACACACACACAAAATAAATAAATAAATAAAATAAATGCATTTAGTTGCCATCTAAAAAGAAGCGAGTTTTAGAAAATTCCCTTTAATAGAACTCTCCTTTCTCAACTGTTCCATTGCGTCTAGATGTACCCCAGCAGAAACTCTGGTGGAAACTCAAAATAACAATGTAAAACAGAACAAAGCTACCACTGTGCCAGCCGGGTAATCAATATACTTTCCCTCACACTCAAACTCTCCTAGGGTACCATATACAACTGACAGGAGGAACACAGAAAAATGTGTCCTCAGAATATAGAATGTCCCGGGTCGGCGCCTGTGGCTCAAGTGGCTAAGGCGCCAGCCATGTACACCTGAGCTGGCGGGTTCGAATCCAGCGTGGGCCTGCCAAACAACAATTATGGCTGCGTTGTGGTGGGTGCCTGTAGTCCCAGCTACTTGGGAGGTGGAGGCAAGAGAATCATTTAAGCCCAAGAGTTGGAGGTTGCTGTGAGCTGTGATGCCACAGCTCTCTATCCAGGGTGACAGCTTGAGGCTCTGTCTCAAAAAAAAAAAAACAAAAACAGAATATAGAATGTCCACTATTGTTCATAGGAAAAGGGCCCAAAGGGAAATACACTAACATCACCAGGGCACACTTAATGAGTTAGAATAACCATTTCCTTTGTTTTATAAATATTTAAGTTTTCACATTATTTTTATAATTAAAAATATATTTTGTAGGCTCGGCACCTGTGGCTCAACGGGCTAAGGCACCAGCCACGTACACCTGAGTTAGCGGGTTCAAATCCAGCCCGGGCCTGCCAAACAACAATGACAACTAAACCAAAAAATAGTCGGGCGTTGTGGCGGGTGCCTGTAGTCCCAGCTACTTGGGAGGCAGAGGCAAGAGACTCGCTTGAGCCTAGGAATTGGAGGTTGCTGTGAGCTGTGATGCCACAGCACTCTATCCAGGGTGACAGCTTGAGGATCTGTCGCCAAAAAAAAAAAAAAATAATGTGGAGCTGTGCAACTATTCACAATTTCCACTTCAGACCGAAACGCAGTACACTGTTGTCAAAAGCTGGTAACAGACTGGTGTACTTGTCTGTCACCAACCACCATCCTGCAGTAGGGGCCCCAGTCAGGCAGGGGAATTTAGAATAAATCATGAGTGTAGCAGCCGTCAGTTTAGCCCTATGGCTTACTAATGTTCTCTTGTGCCGGTCAATCCAGTAGGACTATTTCACTGAAACTTATTTTATTCTTTGGTATTTTAAATACATTGATTTTCACAATAAAATA
>CAUYRH010015973.1:0-11385 GCA_963574655.1 Perodicticus potto | reverse complement strand
CCACAATGCCCGGTCATTTTTTGGTTGCAGCAATCGTTGTTGTTTGGCGGGCCTGAGCTGGATTCGAACCCGCCAGCTCAGGTGTACATGGCTGGCTGGCGCCTTAGCCCATTGAGCCACAGGCGCTGAGCCAAATGGCTTGTGTGGTTGTTTGTTTTGTTTTTGAGACAGTCTCAAGCTGTCACCCTTGGTAGAGAGCTGTGGCGTCACAGCTCACGGCAACGTCAAACTCTTCGGCTTAAGTGATTCACTTGCCTCAGCCTCCCAAGTAGCTGGGGCTATAGCCACCTGCCACAACACCCAGCTATTTTTGGTTCCAGTTGCCAATTGTTGTTTAGCTGTCCTGGACCATGTTCGAACTCCACACTGCTGGTGTATGTGGCTGACGCTGTAACCACTGTGCTATGGGCGCCAAGCCTTTAAATGGTTTTGTTAAAAGAAATTAGGACAAGTTTGCTTTTTGTAAACCTCTATCCCAAGTCTTTTTTTTTTTTTTTTGAGACAAAGCCTCAAGCTGTTGCTCTGGGTAGAGTGCTGTGGCATCACAGCTCACAGCAACCTCAAACTCTTGGGCTTAAGCGATTCTCTTGCCTCAGCCTCCCAAGTAGCTGGGACTACAGGTGCCTGCCACAACGCCCAGCTATTGTTTTTGAGACAGAGCCTTAAGCTGTCACCCTGGATAGAGTGCTATGGCATCACAGCTCACAGCAACCTCCAATTCCTGGGCTCAAGCGAGTCTCCTGCCTCCCCCTCCCAAGTAGCTGGGACTACAGGCACCCACCACAACACCCGGCCATTTTTTGGTTGCAGCCATCATTGATGCTTGGCGGGCCCGGGCTGGATTTGAACCCACCAGCTCAGGTGTACATGGCTGGCGCCTTAGCCTGTTGAGCCACAGGCGCTGAGTTAGCCGGCTATTTTTTTTTTGGAGACAGAGTCTCAAGCTGTGGCCCTGGGTAGAGTGTTGTGGCATCACAGCTCACAGCAACCTCCAATTCCTGGGCTCAAGCGAATCTCCTGTCTCCGCCTCCCAAGTAGCTGGGACTACAGGCACCCGCCACAATGCCTGGCTATTTTTTGGTTGCAGCTCTCATTGTTGTTTCGTGGGCCCGGGCTGGATTCAAACCCGCCAGCTCAGGTGTATGTGGCTGGTGCCTTAGCTGCTTGAGCCACGGGCACCGAGCCAATCAGCTATTTTTGATTGTAGTTGTCCTTGTTGTTTGGTGGGCCCAGTCTGGATTTGAACTTGCCAGCTTCTGTGTATGTGGTTGGCGCTCTAGCTGCGCTGAGCCTATCCCAAGTCTTAAATACAAAGTAAGAGAGATGGTTCCATGCTCAGAAGGCAAGCTACTTCTTCTGTATGGTGATTTTCACTAATTGATCCACCAGTTAAGGAGAGAAGCTTGGATAGTTCATCCAGAGCAGAAGTTGTCAAAAATTCACTGTGCTGGCTTGGCGCCTGTGGCTCAAGTGGCTAAGGTGCCAGCCACGTACACCTCAGCTGACAGGTTCGAATGCAGCCCGGGCCCACCAAACAATGACAGCTGCAACCAAAAAATGGCCAGGCGTGTGGCGGGCACCTATAGTCCTAGCTACTTGGGAGGTGGAGGCAGGAGACTTGCTTGAGCCCAGGAGTTGGAAGTTACTGTGAGCTGTGATGCCACAGTACTCTATCCAGGGTGACAGCTTGAGGCTCTGTCTCAAAAAAAAAAAAAAAAATCTAAACTCTTCCCCACCCTGTTCTTGCAAGTTAGTCTGTTCACCTTTCATTGAAATCATAACTCAACTGTTTCCTAAATGTTATCTTTCTCATGTTCCCCCTTTTCTCCTTTTCTTATGGCTTTTAACCCTTTTTTAAACCACTTACTCACATTTTAAGACCTAGTTCAGATGCTGAACTTCTGAGGAGATCTGACCTGCACTGGCTGTTTTTTTCCTTCCATTGTTGTGCATTTTATTCCCCCCTTTAGTATATAAATTAAAGATATAAATAACTTTTAAAATAATGTATAGGAATTTTATCAATCCACTGTCACTTTTACAGGCTTTTACATATTCTTAAGGATCTTACCATTAAAGCTAGTTTTTTTTAGCTTTACCTTCAGAGAATGTGTTATCTTCTGAATATTCTTCTTTTTTTAGGGGGGGTTTTTGGCTGGGGCTGGGTTTGAACCCACCACCTCTGGCACATGGGGCTGATCCCCCACTCCTTTGAGCCATAGGCGCTGCCCTCTTCTGAATGAATATTCTTAAGCCTAACAAACCTTTATTTCAGATGAGATTATTTATTTTTTTTTTTGAGACAAAGTCTCACTATGTCACCCTGAGTAGAGTGCCGGGGTATCATAGCCTACAGCAACCTCAAACTCTTGAGCTTAAGCAATTCTCTTTCCTCAGCCTCCTGAGTAGCTGAGACTATAGGCACCCAGCTGTTTTTTGGTTGCAGTTGTTGTTGTTTAGCACGTGGGTTGGGCTTGAACCCGCCAGCCTGTGTATGAGCTACAGGCGCCAAGCCAGATGAGTTTGTTTGTTTAAAAATGGCCATAATTTAATAGGAACAAAGTTCGATGAATAGGATGGTTAATCTCATTTTGACTTTTAGTCTTTTTTTCTGTAGCTGTGCATATTTTTGTCTTTATCCAGATGTGCTCTTACTTCTGTCAACCCTGGCATATAGTTATTTAGTACATCTCTTTAATTGCATTGCTTTCTCACAGCCCTGGCATATAGTTGTTTAGTACATCTCTTTAATAGCATTGCTCTGTAAACATGTCTCACGGCAAAATCAAACTCTTGGGCTCAGGTGATCCTCCTGTCTTAGCCTCCCAAGTGGCTGGGACTACAGGTGCCCACCACACCACCGGTTGTTTTTAGAGATGGAGGTCTCACTCTGGCTCAGAACTGGTCTTGAACTCCTGAACTCAAGGCAGTCCACCGCCTTGACCTTTCAGAGTGCTAGAATTACAGGTGTGAGCCACTGTGTCCAACTCAAATTTTTTAATTGTTGTGGAGACAGGGGTGGTCTCCAGAAATGTTCCCTCTCTGAGCTCCCAAAGTACTGAGATGCCTCGCCCTAAAGTACCAGTTTAAATATAGTAGAGGTTTGGCATCCATGAATTTATCATTTAATTTTGACAATTTCCACGTTGACCCTATAGGTGTTATAATTTAGTTGAGGTACATATGCCTCATGTTCTGGGACTCTAATGTGTAGAAACAAATTCATTTAGAGAGTAGTAAATCTAGCTACTGCCTAAGCATCATATCTTAGCAGGGTTTTATTCTCTGTAGGAGTCAGTACTATATAATCTCAAGGCTGTCAAAAATCTAGTATGTTCAATAAAATTAGTGTTTCTGAAAGAAGGAAACAATCCATTAATGGGCTTACAAGATCTGAACACTCTTTCCCATCAGGAAATAGGAAGGACAGTTGGCATAGGGTTTCAGGTGCTTCTGAGTTCACATTTATCTCTTGACTTGTGTAGGTTTACATGATGATTATTCAAATTTAATAATACACATAACACATCAGATACAGAGACTGGCATGTGTGAGGCTTTTCTGTAATTGATTTGTAACATTATTTTGACAACACCGTGTAACAGGGAAATATGTTTGTATAAACTGCTATTAACACTTCTGTTATTCTAGACTGAGATTTGAGAAGGAAGCCCGCATCAGAACACGGAAGAAAAGTCTGGAGAAAAAGAAAGAAAAATTTCTTCAGAAGAAGTTTCCACATCTTTCTGAAGCCCAGAAGTCAAGTCTTGCCTAAGATGTTTGAACTCTTGAATACCATTTTGTCTTTCTTACATAATAGTCTATATACAAAAGTAAATGTGTTCCTAAGTGGTTTATAAAGAAACTTTGTGTTTTTAGTTGAGTGACTTATCAGTTATAATTGTTAATACAACATGCTAATTCTGAAAGTGGTCATTGTTTTACCATGTTTTAAAAAACTAGGTAAAGTTCAGATTAATAGATTCTGACATAAGCAGGCTTTAATATCACCTGCTGTCCTATAGAATGTGAAAGTTATAGGCAATTAGGTAGTTTTTGGAATTCACAGTTTTACCTCTGTTATTAAGATATAAAGGGAATGTGGCTACTATTAACAAATAGGAAGTACTTTTCACTCAAAGTAATGATAAATATATTTGGTACATAAAGTGGCAAGTTATAAAATGCAAAACAGTCCAAAAATAGTTCTGGAATGCCTAATAATTTTTATTTAATTTTGTAAGCCTAAGGTAAGAAGCATAGGCAGTAACTTTTACTAGTCAGTAAAAAGCAATTCTACCAATCCACTGGTAATTAATATATACTAAACAGAGTTGGAAAGCACTTTACCGAAAGCAAAATATTTAGAGAAAATAGACATTTATACAAAATTATAAAATGCTTGCAGTAAGAATAAGTGCATTTCAAGGAAAGCACAAACTTAATTTATAGAGCCAGTTAAACCCTTAAAAAATTGTAAGTGGAACTTGAAATATGCAAAAATGTATAAACATTCTACAAAAGATGGTCATTCTTTTCCTGAGTATACTAAAGCTATGAAACGTAAGGTGACAAGGGAAGGCGGAGGCTGGGAACTCTTTTTCAGGGACATTTCCTTTCTACACACTGCTTCCCTCCTTCTTCATACTCTTGTTTGGAAATCCACATCTGTTGAAAGGTGCCCTGTAAAATGGAAAGAAATATAATCATGCCTTACTTATTAGAAAATACTTTTTCTCTTTTAATATCTTTATTTTCACAACTCCTAAACTTTGAAGAACTTGCTTAACCCCCAAAGAAATACTCCATTACTCTTATTTCAGGCCTCTAGAACCATTCAAAGACACTATCAAGAGTTGCCTTTAAGGTCAAACAGAATATTAAATCCCTCAACACCTGTATAGGATTTAGAAAACAGCTAGCCAGGAAGACTGAGGGTTTAGCTCAGATGGCTTGGTGCCAACTTAAGGTACTGACAAATTACTGGATGGCTTGAGTACTTAGTGACTTTTACTTTGGCTGCTCTGAAGTAATGAAGAAATGCTCTGAGTCTAGGGTACAAGACTTTTTCTCCTGATTCAAGACAGACAATCAGTGCAAGTAACATGTTAGACCCCTCCCCATGATTTCACCATAATGCCCCAAGAACCAATTCCTGACTTCCTGTACCTCACCGAACAGACTGGGAACCAGAGAACTTGAGAAGGAATGCCTTGTAGACAAGTCCTCAGTGCAAACGGGGGTATTATTAGAAAAGGCATGCATGTTAACATATTCCCATCTCTGAGAAAGGAAATTGAAATTAGGCTGAAACGTCCACTAAATGAGGTAAAGTGGCATTTTGTTGTACCAGAACATATAAAACTGGTAATTCTTATCAGGTCTTCCTTTCATTTATTTGGTAGTTATAAAATGCAAAGATAAATGAAGCACTGGAATTATTTTTAGCATTTTTACTAAGTTTAGTATAATTCAGTAAGAATACTGAGTTTTGCAAAGTAGCTCATCTTACTAACCAAAGAAGCTAGAATGGAGCCACCAATCCATGAACTAAACCTCCGTTCCACTGTTGTATTATTTGCAATGAGCTTCAACCGCATACTCTAAAATAGACAGGGGAGAACATGCATTAGTGTAATTATAAAACTGGTAACTCCAGAAATTCACTTTTGACAAAGACTTCTTACTCTCTGCCATTCAAACTCTGATAGATTAAACATGGTAATTCTGAAATAGGCTAAAATGCATAGGTTAGAAAGGTTTTTTTAAGTACTTTGAATATGGCTTTTAATATACAGTATTCAAAAAGAAACCATCGGAACTTTAGAAAACTGCATACTGAAGTATGCATTCACAATATATGTCTTATAAAGCAAACATGTTCCTGACACTACATCAGGTACTAGGCTAAATGCTTCATACATTAGTTCATTTCATTCAACATGTGCCAATTACTCCAGGCTACTTCCTGTTGGTAGTCCTCCACACTCTTCCAACTGCTTCCTTTCTAGGCCTCTATGCTTACAAAAATCCCTCCTATCCTACTTCATTCTTGCCCTTAATCAATCAAAATGCAGCTATCAGATTTCAGGTAAGTTTTTAATTCATTCTGCTTCCCTTCCAAGTTAGTGCTCCTGTTTTGAACACAAAACTCTCTCTTTATATACATAATTTTTTTTTTTTTTTTTTTGAGACAGAGCCTCAAGCTGTCATCCTGGGTAGAGTGCCGTGGCATCACAGCTCACAGCAACCTCTAATTCCCAGGCTCAAGTGAGTCTCTTGCCTCTGCCTCCCAAGTAGCTGGGACTACAGGCGCCCGCCACAACGCCCGGCCATTTCTTGGTTGCAGCCGTCATTGTTGTTTGGCGGGCCCGGGCTGGATTCGAACCCGCCAGCTCAGGGTACGTGGCTGGTGCCTTAGCCCGTTGAGCCACAGGCACCGAGCCTATATACATAATTTTTGACTCAGTACTATCCCCCACCTCACTTCCTATATGTCAAGAGAGATTTTTTTTTTCTATTTTCTATTTGCAGTTTTTGGCTGGGGCTGGGTTTGAACCCGCAACCTCCAGCATATGGGGCTGGCGCCCTACTCCTTTGAGCCACAGGTGCCACCTGATTTTTTTTTTCCTCTACATGGGAATGTGAGGATAGTTATCAAATTGCAGATATCTTCCAATATTCTATTCTACCTATGAACATGTAGTTTGAGCCTTTTTTCATAATGAAATGTGTGTGTGGCCAGGGTAGAGTATGGGATGTGGGTGGAGTGCTAGAGATTAGAGGGGTGAACACGGGTTTTTTGTAGGTAAGGTAGATCATGTCTATTAATTACAGTGGGATTATTTTCCTTGTTTCAGTTTTTTTTTTAGCTCACTTTGTTGTCCTCAATAGAGAGCCATGGCATCACAGGTCACAGCAACCTCCAGCTCTTGGGCTAGGGTGATTGATTCTCTTGCTTTAGCCTCCTGAGTTGCTGGGACTGAAGGTACCTGCCACAATGTCCAGCTATTTTTGTGGCTGTTGCCACTGCTGTTTTAGCTGGCCAGGGCTGGGTTTGAATCTGTCACCCTTGGTATATAGGGCAGTGCCCTACCCACTGAGCCACAAGTGCTGCCCCCTTGTTTCAATTTTTTAATTACTTCTTAAAGGACAAGGATAGTTTCTAACTGGTCTTGATAAGACCAGGGACCACTCATATCTGTATTTGTGATTCCAGGACTTTCCATGAAATCTAATGGTTAATATGGTAATTCATGTATGCTCTAGATCAGACTGTATCTTGAATGTACAAGGCAGATGTCAGTTTTGTGCCTGTAAATGCAAGTACCACTTTTAATTATTTTATTTACTTCTTTTTTTGAGACAGTGTCTCACCTTGTTGCCTTGGTAGAGTGCAGTGGTGTCATAGCTCACAGCAACCTCAAATTCCTAGGCTCAATTGATCCTCTTGCCTCAGCCTCCCAAGTTGCTGGGACTACCGGTGCCTGCCACAATACCCAGCTATTTTTTAGAGATGGGGTTTTCCTCTTGCTCAGGCTGGTCTCAAACTCCTGAGCTCAAGCAATCTGCCCATCTATGCCTCCACTTAATTATTATACAAATGGCATATGTAAAACATTCCTTAAGACCAAGGCTACTAAATATAAAAAACCTAAAGATACTGTTAGGGCTTATAACCCTGAATAAGTTTTTTTTAACTTAGAAATTTAAATTTTAGTGTAAAATAACCAAAAAAGCCACTTGAAATTTAAAGTTTTAAAATGAAAAGATTATGACTGCCACTCACTTATCGACTTACCATGTAAATTACCTTCTCCCCCAACTTAGGTTAATAAGTAAAACTTAAGTTAATAAAAATGACATTCAAATAAGAGTAACCAACAGATGTCATTTGGGAAAACTTGGTTAAAAGGGTATTATTTAAATAATACTGTACCGGGCACACACAAAATACCATCATATACTGAAAAATGAACCTTATCTACAAAATTACACCACCAGTGAGGATACATGTGACTGAAGAACAAACATAACTTACTGGGGGGGTTTTCTGAGACAGCTCCCTATTCAACCTGTCAGTAAAACTCTGTATAAGCGTGTTTCCTCCTGCCACTATCACACTGCCATAGAGACCCTAGAACAAAAAAATTACATTAGTTCCAAATGTTTCCAACAGTTTTAAATACAACTACAAATAAAACCATATCCTCTACCACAATTTCCTCTTTTTCTTTCAAAATAATGTTTTACTGGGGGTGGAGGTCTCAGTGTGTGACACACCTTTCGGGGGCAAGACACAATTATAAGAGGAACTATACCTAACAGATGCAATCAGTGTAACCTGGTTTCTTATACCCTCAATGAATCCCCAACAACAACAAAAAATTATTAAAAAAGCATTAAAAAAAAATCGCTAGCCCAAGAGTTTGAGGTTGTTGTGAGCTGTGATACCATGGCACTAAAAAAAAAACAAAAAACATGTTTTACTACTACATAGACCTAGTAGCTTAATCTAGTGGCTCTTCATCCTGGATGTACATTCAATTCGTTTGAGGAGCTTTTAAAACACCAATTCCTAGGGACAATTCAATAAAAATCTCTGATGAGGGGATCCAGGCAAGTTTTTCTTTTAAGAGAGGGTTGGGTGTGGTCACTCACACCTCAGTCAATGACAGTGGTTCTCAACCTTCCTAATGCCTCGACCCTTTAATACAGTTCTTCATGTTGTGGTGAACCCCCCAACCAATAAAATTATTTTTTGTTGCTAGCAACATGAACTGTGTTAAAGGGTCGTGGCATTAGGAAGGTTAAGAACCAAAGTAGCAACAAACTTGCTACTTTGAAAAATTCTAAACTTATGCTTCACTTGTCCTAGAAGGACATGCCTACATGTTACTAGTTGAAATACAGAATGAAGGCCAGGCACATTGGCTCATGCTTGTAATCCTAGCACTCTGGGAGGCCAAGGCAGGTGATATTGCCTGAGGTCCCCAGTTCAAGACCAGCCTAAGCCAGATAGAGCGAGACCCCCATCTCTAAAAATAGCCAGGTGTTGTGGTGGGCTCCTGTAGTAACAGCTACTTAGGAGACTCTGTCTCATAAAAAGCCTTTTTTGAGCAATGTAGGTTTTATACAACCTTAGCTATTAGCATTGTGACTTTAAACAAAAATGATGAATAACAAAAACAATTTCTTTTCCTGGAACAATGTCATTTAAGGACATGCTGTACGTTGTTTCACTTTAAGTTGCAGTTTCCAAGAACCTACAGATAATATCAAATAAGGATGTATTATACATATATAATCTATCTAATTGTGAGTGTAGTGTATGATATGGAGTTAGTACTCAAAAACCTGACAAAGCACAAAAAACTACCAAGATCATCTAAAATAAATTCCACATAGAAGTTACATAATTTAAACCACACCTTCCTGAAAAATAAAAGTAGTAGCAAAGGTGTGCTATGTATAAGAAAATCACCAGTTGGCTCAGCGCCTGTAGCTCAGAGGCTGGGGCGCCTGGGCCTGCCAAACAACGGCAACTACAACCAAAGAGAAAAAAAAAAAAAATAGCCAGGCACTGTGTCTGGTGCCTGTAGTTTCAGCTACTTGGGAGGCTGAGGCAAGAGAACTGCTTTAGCCCAAGAGTTTGAGGTTGCTGTGAGCTCTACAGCACTCTACCGAGGGTGACAAAATGAGACTCTGTCTGAAAAAAAAGAAAATCACCAGTAATATATAAATTTTGGTTTCCCACATTTGAAGAACTCCAAAGCAACACTGTCTAAAAACTTTCTGTACTGATGGAAATGTTCTGTATCTGTGCGGTCCAATATAGTAGCCTCGGGATAAATGAATTTTACATTTTCATTCATTTTAAACTGCCACACTGGACACCACAGCTTGAGAGTTTTATACTTTTCCTTTTCTAGTACTTCATCTTTTTACACATACTATTGTAAAATGGACTTCAAAGACAATGGCCAAAGCTATTAACCTAACAATGTCTAGGGACATTTCACTGCCCTAAAAGCTACCTTTATACTATAACAAGAGACTGGCACTTACTGGTCTGATATCAATATCACACATTCCAACACTTGTAGTAACAACATGACTGACTCCTAACATTGTATTTCCTGACAGCCCCTGCAATGAGAACAACAAAAAAAATAAGTAGTAATATATAATAGAAGGACTTCATATAGTAAAGCACATAAAAAAAATATCTTCCTTAGACACTATAATTACACGAGCCCTTTAAAAATATAAGAAAGGCCAGGCTAATTATGAAATCAGCTTTCATACCTTTACATTAGAAGGGTCAAATAATCCTTCAGGAATCTTCAGCCGTTCTGCACCAAAATCACAGTTGTAGCCATTAGGGAATTCATAATGAACAGTTGGCATCTGTGCAGCTACTCTGAAAACATTAAACAGTATTACACAAAAGACAAAAACAGTCTTCTTCAAAATTATAAACTATGGAATTACCAACTTGTGAAAAATCAGAATATTTTGTTTTAAAATGTTATTCAGTTTATCTTCGCATAACTTTATACCTTTAACCAGTTATACACAGTCTATGATTTCTTTTTTTTAAAAAACTAAATAAATCTTTTCATCAATTATGAAGTGTACAATTTAAATAAGAAAACATACTGTTCGTCATAAGTTGAATCTGACACTTGAAGTACTGAAGCTTGAAAATCCTGGATAACACACTATGGACAAAAAAAAAGTTTAAGAAACAATACTGAGATTTTTCTTTGCAATCTATACTTTTGTAACATTATATTTAAAATCCTTTTTTTTTTTTTTTGAAACAGGGTCTTGCTCTGTCAACTGAGCCAGAGTACGGTTGCATGATCATAACTCATAGCAACCTCACATTCCTGGGTTCAAGTGATCCTCCTGCTTCAGTCTTCCAAATAGTTAGGACTACAAGTGCCCACCATAACATAACCCCCAGCTAATTTTTCTATTTTTTGTAGAGGCAGAGGGTCTGACTCTTGTTCAGGCTCATCTTGAATTCCTGGCCACAAGCAATCCTCCCACAATACAAGGATTATAGGCATGAGCCAGTGTATCCAGCCTTAAAATACTTTTCTAGGCTCGGCGCTTGTAGCTCAGCGGCTAGGGCGCCAGCCACGTACACTGGAGCTGGCAGGTTTGATTCCAGCCCTGGCCTACCAAACAACAATGACAACTACAACAAAAAATAGCCAGGCGTTGTGGCGGGTACCTGTAGTCCCAGCTACTTGGGAGGCTGAGGCAAGAGAATCACTTAAGTCCAAGTTTGAGGTTGCTGTCAGCTGTAACGCCATAGCACACTCTACCAAGGGCGACAAACTAAGACTTTGTCTCACACACACACACACACAC